>JAMBLF010001373.1:0-100958 GCA_030578115.1 Leucoptera coffeella
ATACTTCGCGTTTGGGAAGATTTATTTGATAAGTGATTGGCTACCACGCATGATTTAATTGTTGTGCGGTGTATATTTATGTAGGAATAAAAAATGATCTGATTTTTGTGATAGTATCATTATAATAAACCAAAAGTATATAAATTAGTTGTTGTCTGTTTTTTCTTCTTTTTTCTCAAATCCGTAATCCTATAAACTCGTCTTAGCCATCGTCTTCGCTGTTCCTCGTTTACTTGAAATGTTTTTTGATGGAGACTTTTTTTCGAAAATCGATGCTCAATCCTGAAATAAGCGAAATAGCAACTGTTACAATTCAAACTAACGTATTAAAATACATTTTCATCGTAACTGCAAATCGTTACCATCGTCAATGACAATGACATTACCATCGTCAGATATTAGATCAGCTGAAAAGTAACTTAGGATTGGGCCCCGAAACCTGTTTTTCTTAAACAGTCAGCACCCAGCAGCAACACCTTTAAACTTAAATTTCTAAATATTCTGTTGATGAAACAACAACAATTGCCGTGAAAGTCACCCTCGCCTCAAACACCTGCACTATTTATGGAGCCTTAAGGGCTCTACAGGCTACCGCCGACCTGGACGCCTTTTGAGATTACCACAACTAGCAGTGTGATATCATATTTGAAATGTAATTTAATTAATAATGTGTATGAATTCTATTGTATGTTGAATATTTTATGTAATTGATGTGGATGTCTCAATCTGTTTCACAGTATAATGATATGTTCAAAATAGGCTGGTCTCTAATTAACAGTGCTTGTATGAACACTTAATGTCGACTTAGTAACTGAGCCTGTTTTTAATAAAATAGATCGTAACTTTAACTTGACTTCGTAGTAAAAGACATAACCTTTGATAATATTAATTGATAGGTACTCATTATTTACTTACTCTGCTGATTTTTCTGGTATGACAATATCATCATAGAATTTTACTGGCGTTTTAAAATGATTTATTGAATTAGTGGATTGGTAAGACTTGGATGTGGATCTGTGCAGAAATAAATTTAATTTCCAAATTATGATGGCAGAGCAATGTGAACAACTGTGACCAATCGCAGCAACATCGAACCTGTCTCCTACCTGGGGTCTAAGTCTAAAGACGGGGCTTAGCACTATCGTATTTCAATATAACTTCAGTAACAGTGTGAAGTTGTTCGTGAATTTGCTTTGACACCTTTGCTACCATAGATTATGAAATTTGACACTTTTGCTATTCCACTGCCAACTTCACGTTATAACTGAAGTGATATTGAAATACGATTGTGCTACAACGCGTTAATAGACTCGTATCTTTGATATTAATTGGGGTCATGGTGCCGGCATGTGTCTTGAACCCGCAAACTGTATCATCATATAACCTTGCAATGATACAGATTGCATAAGAAAAGTATTAATGTTTTATCTTTCCCTTCGCCGAACGTTCTTCACTGTCTTCCCACATTAGATGTGGCTTCAAATAGTAACAGAAGCTACCGACTCATTAGTCAATCAAAAAATTTTATATTACTTACATTTTTACTTTTATTGGAATAGGTCGGAACATGATATCAAAATCTGCTCTTGGTTTACCAACTATTCCCAACGTAAACTGTGCTATGTTGTACTGCTCTTCAGGTAACGTCAAAACGTCGTTAAAAAACTTTAGTCGTGCCTGTAAATTCCTACAATAAAAGATAAGTTCATACGTTTATTCTAATTTTCCTAGTATAAATAAGTTAAGAAAAAATATACCTCGCTACAATTGGTCGATTTCCTAAATAGTTTTTTTATTGCAAATATGTGTGTAGAATTTCAGAACAATTTTATTTACATTCTCGGTACAAGTTCAGAGAGATTGAAAGGAACCCAGAACCCACTGATACACAGTCAACCCAACAGCTCAGCTACCCAGAATGACAAAAGTACTTACGTCTTGGAATTTTCAGCACTGAGACCTAATAGTCGATGGTCATAAGCCCTACTGGAGAAAACTTCGTCCATGAGAGGGGAGCGGTGGGTCAATTTTGAGGTTTTTGGTTTATAAGCCCCGGCATTATTAATTATAATATTATGTTCCCTTTCAAATTCGGATTTAAAAATTCTTCTAGTTGGATTGAAGTCATTAGACTTAAAAAGTCTATAAATTTCACATTCTGTAAAACAAAAAGCTTACTTTACTGTACTATTTATTATGTTTAATGATTCTACTATAGTAGTAGCGAATACTCGCTGTACCCAGGGCAGTATACTTATCTATAAGCGCGTTGAACATCACTAAGGCTTGCGCTTAGGGTTTTCTCACTTTTTATAGCCCCGTGTGCAGCGAGTATTTGCTACTACAATACTATAGTCTGTCTACGGTGAAGGAAAACTTCGTGAGGAAATCTACCTGTTCCCCGAACAAGTAATAGATAGTGCTTGTAAATAGTCCCTGTCACATTGAACACTGACTAAATGGTCAACACGTGGGTTCAAGGTAGCTATAGCATTACTACTTTCCCAATTGCGGAGATGGAAACCTGAACCTCTGACTACCCCTGCAACGCTTAATGGTCACCATAACTGAAATGCCATTATCAAATTATCAATTATTATTATAATTAAGCTTACACCCAAAGTTGGGAATATTAAAAAACATTATTTGGTATCATCATACAAATGATCATTATCTTACCAATAAGCGGAAATGACGTCCTTCCTAGCGCCAACCAAACTATGTGAATACAAAATTTAATCAAAGCTTCATACAATTTAGCATCTTTGTAGCTAAACGTTTCAATTATTTTTGAATATCTTTGGTGTGATACCTTGGTGTTGCTCGGGCCTAGAAGTAGATGAAAGTTCATTAATTTGCCTCTGAGTACATTGCTTAAACAGGCTTGAAAAAAAATGGGTCATTCGTGCATCTACATAAACATACATATTAGGACTATTATCTCTGGAAAAGTCATGAAAAAATTCGGATCGGAGCTAATTCGTCGCCATTTACCTTTATCTTAAAATTTGCCTTTTTATGTGTCAAGTTGACATTTTATGCAAGTCACGAATCATCATTTAAGATAAATCAAAGTTTTCAAATATAGATATTTAACAATAACTCATTCGACCTTACCCATTATTAAAATGCTGTAATTGTGTGCAACGAGCAATCTGATATCATTCAAGTTTTCACGATATTTGTTCTCCATGGCTATACACTCTGGTGACCTAACGAGATTTGCAGAATTCTCGATTCTTACTGCCATTTCTTTCATCACCTAAGGGTATTTTTAGACAGAGGCGTTAATGCTTCAATATTATAGGACTAGGTATCTACACTACTTTTGGATTCTAATGTTATACGGCCATTGCATACTTGTCCAATCCAATGTACAATCCTTTAATTTCTTTCGGGAGAATAGAACCCAGAACATATAAGCTGTATGCTCACATTAGAGATGTAGTCCAGCCTGCACAGTGTGAAACTACTAATTATTGTTTGTATTGACTGCAACTTGTCGTGAGCATCTACTTTAAATAAATAAATAAATAAATAAATATCTTAGAATCATTTAAAAAAAGAAAATATACAATATCTGGCGTTTATGATTTATGGTCAAATGTATTTTTTACATTACGTTTTTCTACAATACCACTGCAATAAACAACTTACTTGCAAATAATACTGACAATACAGTATCAAAGCTCTGATTAGTCTCTCAGTAGTGGCATTATGTAACAACTTCACTAATTTCAGGGTCATCATTTTGACAGGCGCCGTGTACAAACTTATGTCTTTGAGATCCTAGGAGTAATAATAAAAATATATATTGTTAAAATTTGAGTGTGTTTCGCAAGTGTATGCGTCTCAATGCAGTGAAATTTGTTTGTCAGGATCGAGACAGAGGGGGATCCATGATATTTGCCTACCCGTCTACAAGGAAACGGACGTGATTTCTATATATAATTAAATTTACATTTATGCATGCAGTTGTCAGAGAGGTTTATTTTAATGTGCAAAACGTTTTTGTAGGCTTGGGAAAATAAATGAAAGTTTAGCATCAAATATTATCAATATTAACGGCAAAACATCGTGGAGAAATTGCCCATTATACAGAACAAATGATTAATAGTCCTTTTACACAATGATGGCGATATGAAAAACCACTTGTTGTGCTGACTAAGTACGTACTGCGGTGGTCAAATTTTTGACGCGCCTGAAAGAGATATTAATCAAAAGATGCTGTACTGTGAAACTGGCTCAAAATTGAAAGGAAAGGTTTTTAATTTTAACGATTGAAAAAAATATACATTTCCCGTTGAGGTGTTGTTCTATAGTTGTAAGTAGATTTACCTGGATAGTTACCACATCAGGTGAGTCAGGCTTTAGTTTTCTTTCATAGTGCTTTCTGTAACGTTCCTAGAACACACATCATTTTTAATAACAGAACTCAAACCCTTGCGGAGTGGTCAGAGATTCGTTTATTCAAGTTGGTAAACGACGTGACTGCTTTCTATGACACTTTCTTTAGGCGGTGGCTAGTTGTTGTCTTTTACAAAGAATAGAGTTCCCCAAGATTTCTCCCTGACTGACTAACCTGACTATAGAAGAAAATCAGTGTAATAAAATATAGAAATATCCTTTTCCGTCGTCAAATCAAACCCGGAACGTTCTCTTCCGAATCTTTTGCCACTTTAGTACATCCGCTTCCATATAAGTGCTTAAAACCATATTATTTATACTTGGATAAAACCAATGTATGTTTTATAAATACTCGTATGGATATATTACTATTGCTCTAAGAATAACAAATCAATGTTAACTATAAAGTTATCTGAAAACTGTGAAATCACCGTGTGCGCTAATGTCAACTAAAACAAAGTTTAACATAACGATATAAAATAAATACAAAGTCAAGGAATGATTTCTTGTAACTAGATTACTATAGTGTAGTACAGACTCAGGATTGATTACCTGTTGTAGCAAATCAATATCATCTTTAAAATCTAATCCAGATAAATCGATTTTGTGCATGAAATTCAATTCATGAATTGACGAATATGCTGACGGAGATCTGTAATTAATAAAAGATTTTACGATACAGGTGATATCCATGTTTAAATCTAAATCATAGTACTATTTAATTACATACCACTTACGTTTTTCAATCCCATTCGGGTTGAATCTTGAAGCCTCAACATTTCTTCGGTCACTCTTAGCATATCAAAATTGAAATTTAGAGACAGTTTAATAGCCTATATATGTATACCTTTGACACTATCTCATACCCCCATATATAAATTGTATTTATACCCCTAAAAAGCATTGTATAGATGATCAATGAGCTCTGGAGTATTGTTTCCAGTTTATACTCATCATGACAATTTATGTTTCATCTTCTCTGCATATCGTTAGAAACGACTAGGTGTAAATGGATTTTTTTGGGTGACAGGCTTACAATAACAAAGCTCAATATTCATTCAAGAAAATTCACCAAAGAGATATGACCGCGTCTCAAAGGTTCTGTCTGCCATGAAAGGGATGAAAGGATGTGCATGTATCTGTATGTTGTTTATGTTTAGTTTGGTTTGTAGCTCACACCTTTGAAAGGCTAGTCCTCCTGAGTCTTCATCCCAAAACCACTGGCCATTGTCAAAGGGGCCGGCGCACATGACACTCTCTTCCGCCAACATCTTATACAGTTGGTCATCAGTACTCATTAGGTTCATAATTGTTCAATCAACTTGTAAATTTACTATGATGGAACTTAAATTTAAGTATTTCTTGTAGTAGAAATAAAAGATACTAAAATAATACAAGTAATGTAGAAATAAGTGCATACAAAATAATATATAAAATTAAAATTTAAAATTATTTCAAAATAACGGTGTATAAAACATGAATATTAAAAATATTATCTATAGGAACATATGTAAACAAAATGAAATAGGTCAGAAGACATAAACCAAATAGGTAGGTATTCCAAAACGGTACACATTACAAAACTTTGTAAAAATTATTGAGAAAGTCATACATCATCGATACACGATCAAAATTTTAGAAATGATTTGAGATGATTGAGATGAGATGAAACATAATTTTGTCTCATTGCGTTTGTATGTCTATAGGACGCAATTTGTTCAGGGCATTGATCAAAGCTGTCACGGAGTAGAAAACGTGTGATCTTGTCCTCGAGTGTTTCTATACGAATAGATGCTAATCCCATCATACGCTTCGCTTCACATACAGTGCCTACTTTACTAGCTAATAGCCTTGGGCTATTGATAGTCTATGTATTCATATGTTTATTATTTACTACTAGTGGTCGTGGGTTAGCCGGTGAAACTGGATCAGTGACAGAAAGTTTTAATATCAATCATTAAACAAATTAATGTCATTGGGATATTTCTGTATTTTCAAAATATATTTTGTGTATTTTTATAATATATCTACTTAATACTTCACTTCTAGGCAAATGAAAAAAGTATCTACGGAAAAAAAATTCTACGTCCTGACTCTGTACTCGATTGTTAACATTTTGTTTAATTTGCAGTGGTCATAGAATCAATCTGTCACTGGTCAAGTTTTTGAGATGAAATTCAAGTACAAAGTCTGATTATATAAGTTATATGCTTCTCAGATAAATTTTAATGAAAACAAATAAGCGACAGCATGCCAGAAGGAGCAAAAATATGGTCCATTTATTCTTACTAACAAAAGAAGGGTTGAAAGTAAGAAAGTAGTGTCTATTCAGCGTGACTATTGTAAGACATCTCTTAAGACGCCCGGCAATACCATAAATTAAAATAGGGTGCGGAGGAGACCCCATCAACTTTTATTGCCGGATTTTTCCTGTAAACAAGCGCACTCGGTTGCCGGAGTCAGAGCGTTAACCCCTTACGTAAGTGGTTGACGAAGTATTGCTCATCGGATCACACGGCAGCCCGAACATGATCAAAGCCGCGGCTCCGTGTGTTCGATCGCCTGATTCCAACTGACTGAATTAACACAGCTGACATATTTGCACAAATCCCTCCGGATAACCTCAAAATTGGAGTTCATCCGCGCAGAATATTTTATTTTGTTTTCACTCGTTTGCGTTTCTACGCCAATGAGTGAGTGCATTGGTTTTTTGAGATAATTCGACTGGAAAATTCCGAATGATGGAAAAACTTACTCCATTGGCTTCAAAGCTTTGGTCAAACAACATCATAAACTTAAAAGCACAGTTAAGTAACAGTGTTTTCAATGTAAGACTGAATTTGTAATTCAGTCATAAAATCTCATAAGTTTGAGTTCAAAGAGAGTATTTACATAATTCTGTATTCCATCGTAGCGAAAAGTTTGTGGTTTTCTCGTAAATTTTACAAAAGTTACAAATGGTACGATCTTTTAAATTTACGAGCCAATGCATATCGTTATGGATTTCATGTTTTAAACATAGTTCAATAGTTCAGCAACATTTTCAGATATGAGGAAAATCCGTAATGTTCATTTCCTTGATGGAATTGTTATTATGAAATGATGACTAGAGTTTTCTACTAGAGGTAATTAGATAAAGTTAGTAAATACAACCCTCTTGGTCTCTAAGTATAATACTATGGTAATTGTCTAAGTACAATATATATTATATAAAATACATGCCATAATCAAGACAAGATACAAGCATGCACGTCAGAGGGGTAGGCAGAATTGACGGATAAGTATTATACTAATATAGTACTTCAACGAGGATATAACGTCACACCATCGCGCTGTTAAAGTCTTCAAATTACAGTAGTGATAAGGTTAATATTTAGAATAAGATTACTAAGTAAAAGTCAAATCTCATTCGGAACTTTTGAGTTTAAAATTTCCATTTCGCCTTCACGTGACGCGTTTAAGGTTTAGTTATACAATACTGAATATTCATGACGCCATCGACGCCCTCTCGTTTTATACCTTGTAAACACTTGTGCGTGTCTTTCCAAGCCTACCCTGAATTAGGTAAACATATAATAGCAGGGAAAATTCGTTTAACACTCATTCACTTCCTGTTGATACGATTAGCACTTAAAGTGAAATGTTATGGTGATTGTGCATCATAAACTCAAGAAAGTAAAAGCTTTTATTTACATTACTTGTATAATATTATAAAGCGTAATATATACATATATAGTCTTTATTATCCCAAAGGTATGAACAGATCGATAGGTTCTCAAAGATATATTTTGTCGCTATTTAACCTGTTATTGTAGACAATGATGTAAAAAGATTTGTGTTGGTGGTTAATCATAAGTCATGTACAATCATAGTCAATTTAATACTTTAAATGCAATGGAAAAAGGCAGTTGTTTGCATTTTATCCTAGTCCCCGATTATCAACAAACTAGAATTGGATGGACAGTTGGAACTGATGCAAGGATATAAATAATACAACAAATTATGAAATACTAATGTATTTATTTGGTCATATTTTGCACACATACAGTTAAAAATAAGATTTAAAACTATGGAATGAATTTAACACAATAAAATGATGCTTATATTTTAAACATAGCATTTTAAAACAGACTACACACAAAATTCTTATGAATAAGAAATAAAACAAATATACTATCAGTCTGTACAAAAAACATATAGGTAAACTATAACTAATAAAAGATTATACTTTAAAACATACACAACTCTTCATAGGAAAATAGAATACTTATACTATGATATAATTACAATTTTAGTTTTTAAAATAAATTGAAAGAAAATTCTAAGAAAACAATAGTAGAATTCATTTAGATATTGTATAAAAGCGAGAGAACTTAAGATATTACTAATAATAGACTCAATCCTTCTTATTATCAAATCAGATTTCTAAAAAAGTATTGGAAACAAGAATATAATCCATTCTAGAACTTGAATTCTTTGTACCTAGATTAAATCCTACCTACCTACCTACCTAGATTTACTATCAATATTATTTAGTAAACTTTATAAGAAGTGTAACTTAATTTAAAAAAAACAACATCAAACACAAAATATCCTAACAATTCAGGAACTAATTACTTAAAAAATATACAATATTATGTATGTTTCTTATGTAAATCGACTATCTGTTTATGAATTGCAATCTGACTTACATCGAACTTAAGAAAGTACCAGTAATACCTAAGGAAAAAGTACAGTACACCTATACTACAATAAACCGAGGTTAACATTAAAGGCAAAAACGGTAACGTCTTATGAAAACCCAAAACATTATGGAAAACATTTTCGTACATACACAAAACAAATAAGCCTAACACATACAAAGTTTCTACAGAACTCAACATTGGGAATAGCAAATAACTACCTACATTTTTCTTTCTCTTTTCTACCTTCTCATACAAAGGAGGTATGAAGCAGAACATGATAGATAAATAAGTTAGTAACATGAAACATTTGATGGAAAAGAGGTTACTAGGGTACAGAAGAGGGAATAATGAATAATGGCCGACGGCAGAGATCATAATAAACGCTTTGGCATCCTCTTCACCCAGAACAGATAAGAAGCTGTAAAGGAAATAAATATTCTAACAATAACCGTTTCCTGTGCTAGTCTGAGACGTAAAAAGAATGTTAACTAGCTGCTGTTCTTCCCGGCATGCCGTAGGAGACAACTAACTGGGAGCGTATGGAATCTATTGGGTGATAGGCTAGCAACCTAACAGCAATGTTCCAAGTGACATCACTACGCCAATATTTATACTAATAAGTGACCAAGGAGATATTTTCATGTCACCAAGGTTCTATCCAATCCGAAATGGATTAAAAGACGTGATTGTGCATGAATATGTATGTATTTGCAATTTATTTAGATAAACTTGTTAGTACATAACTGGTTGTTAAAACGCAGTATTCAAGTGGCCAAAGATCGTTCCAGTGACAAACCTTATTAAATATTTAAACCACTGACTTCCTCAAGTGATAACATTCGTCATGTGATTATATGTAAGAGTAAATTTTTTATAGATATTACCTTACAAGTTCACACTAACTAGTATTAGTAGTATTAGCAGTTTGATGCAAATTAAATCAATATTATCTATAAACTTACGTTAAGGGTATGATGATCATCAATATGGCTTTCTCGTGCACGTGCCATCCGAACATAAAAGAGCAAGCAGCACACAGCACTAGACATCTGAAATAAAAAACAGGCTCAATACATTTACTACTTAACAAAATTTATTTTTAACCTAAAACAACAAAAGACAAATGCGTTCACGACCATTAATCCGTGCGGGGTAGTCGGAGGTTCAGGTGTCCATCTCCGCAATGGAGAAGGTAGTAATTCTATGGCCACCTCGAACTCACGTGTTGACCAGATAGTCAGTATTCAATGTGACAGGTGGTCAGCCATGTCACCGTTTACAAGCACTGACTATTACCTGTTCGGGGAACAGGTAGGTTTCCTCACGATGTTTTCTCCAAACAACTGAGCTACGTCGAATATTTTAACCTGTCACGAATATGCCATTCCATGTCTATGCCTTCACAACCCTTTTTGTTATGTTAAAAGTGACCAAAGGATGTTTAGTTTAGTTTGTAGGGCTCCGTGGTTTCAGCAATTAGTCCCCACTGGGACCATTTTGCGTGGACCAAAGGATGATATGTCTCCTTAGTATAATGCGTCTCGAAGAGTTTTACGGACGTCAGTATATTTATATATGTATGTCATTAATGTTATCAAATTACCTCACTAAATTGACCTTGTAGTATCTGGTGTCCGCACACAAATTCCACATTTTGATTAGAGCAGGCAACATTGTGACAAATGTTAGGACAAACGTCACTATTGGCTTTATAGTTGGCAACACTGTGTGTTCGAATTCTTGCACTAGACCACCGGTCATAGAGGCTTCGGCTTTTGTTACCTGATATCCTAGTCTTGGCACTGAAACAAATATAAAAACATATTAATACAATTAATGTTTGCTCCTATTATTTGATCTGGATGAACACTGGAAGGTAGAATGTGTATAAATGCCTTCATGTAACAGTGGACTAAGAGAAATTTGATACATAGTATGTTTTAAAAATTAGATGTAAGACACAAAATATGAATTTGATTTTAAAATTATTATTATTGAGAAAAACCTGGCTAATATTTAGTATTAATACTTATTGAATATTTTATATTTACAATAAAAAATAATAAATTACACTTACTCAATTGGCAGAGTGCTTTGTCAGCAAAGTTGTAGAGAGCCCAGAAATTAGGCGCCCAGTACGCATGACTCAAGCCCCTCTTGAAGGGAAATAGTCGCGATAAAACCTAGGACAATAATATATAAATATAAGAATTTTAGAAAACAACATATACTATAATATACCTACGCATCTTGACCAAAATATAAAAAAAAAAAACAGAAAAAACATTGTAGAAAATAATAGAAAAAAAACTTCAAGGAATTCATCTTGAAACGGTTGAAGCTACTATTCAGTTAATACAAATGTGTAATGTTTTCACGCCTCTCAATCACTTCTGGATTATACAGAATTTTACAGACATGCACTTCCTTGGTTAATAGTGACTAAGGAAAAGTATGTCTACTGCAACTGTGATGGTGTTTATATTCAACTTTGGTGATAGGATGTTAGACCATCACCCAATAGTCTCCATAGACCAAGTCTTTTTTCTCCTCATAGCACATTCCAGAGAAACTTTACAACCCAGACTGGCACCATAAACAATTCTCAATACTTCATTAAATAATTATCATAAATCATACCTGAGGTAAATGTTGCACAAAAGGTCCAAATGACAGTAAAAAGACAGCTACAACAACAGCACCCAGTTTAACAAGCCTTTTTAGTGAAAATGAATACCATCCTATGTTTACTCCGTTCTTTGATTGAACTGTGAAACAGTATACCCTGAACATGTACAGTGCATATACTGGTGCTATGTACAGGTAGATATGCTTCAGATTTAGTAAAACACTGAACCAGAATGCAGATAGAAGAACTTGATTCTGAAATAAAAATATTATTTATTAACTTTGTGTTATAGTAATCAAATTAAATCAGTATGAAAAATTTTAAGGGAATTACTAGAAAATTAAATATATCTTTTCAGGTGTTAAATGTATCTTTTTGTTAGTTATACTGTTAAGATTGTAATTTTATCAATTTAAATTAGTAAAAGAATAAAAAATAGAGATGGTTGAAGTTCTGTCAACCCTGAAAAGGATTGTAATTACAAGCCTAATAATAGAGATTAACAATCAATCTTTTCTCTTGACCTATACACCTGTAAATATGTAGATAAAGAAAAGTAGGTAAAAATATAAACCTTCATTAAATAGTATGAAGAGAGTAACATTATTCCATAAAGGAATCCATTGTATTGGAAATGTATGTGATCCACCATAAGTAGGCCTGGATTTGCTATTAATAAGATAAACATTAACAAGTTTCCATTTTCTACCAAGCTTGAACATCTGAAAGAAAAAAAGTTAATATTATTATCATAGTATACCACACGCAGCAAAATTAAATTTCAAATGATATTAAAATAGAGCACACTTACTTTTTAGCACCATAAATATAGAAAAGATCCATAACAATAACTGAAAGGCGTTGAAACAATATTGTTTCATAAGAACTGTAGTTTAAGTTCTGTACTATCAACATTTTAGCATCGAAATATTTAGCTAAATGAGAAAGCAACCATTCAAATGCTGCAAATAAGGGTGGATAATCCAGGGTCCATTCAGAAGTTGCATCATAATACCATTTATCTATGGGTAGGCTGTGAGTAATAGCTAACCAGTTTCGGTGAACTTCAAAATCAGTCGAACGACTGTAAAAAATAATATCAAGGAATATAATAATTTGCTTTGTCAACAATAAATTAATCAACAAACATTTAACCAACTTACTACAGAGGCAAAAATAGTGTTTTAACACATGTAATTAAAATAACTGCTTGTAAATACATGTCACCGATTATCATTCATAAATCATACCAACATACGTAATGAAATTAATGCCGATTCTAATACATAAACAGCGAAAGGAAAATATTTTCTAACCTTATAAAATTATCAATTCAATAGTCAAGTTGGTTGAAATTTATTTAAACAATAATTTCATCTATAACAGAACTATCACAAAAATATTGCTTAAATGTCAAACATAATTGTATTTTTATGATAATTGCTTAAAATATTAACTCTAGAGTACCCGCCACATAAGGTGGCAGTTGGAGGCGTCGCCACAGTCGCGTAATCCAGTGTTGCCAGTAAACACGCCAAAACTAGCACTCACTGTGCCATACGGCTCGATACATTATATTGAGGTTTCATTTGTAACGATCTTTGGTTGCAGAGCTATAAACTCAAATAAAACAAATTAATATACCAAAGTCAAAATGCAAAATATTTTTATTCAAAATAGGCCCTATCATAAGCTCTCTTTGAAAGTTATTTTATGATCTAAGTACAAATTAAAAAAACTATATATTGACAAAAGGAATATATATGAGTGAAGTGGAAGGGCGGTTACGTAGGGGCCGGCCTAATAAGACATATATGTAACAGTCAGATAGACGCTATATTGAAAAAAGGTGACGTTAGGAGTACCTATAACCGCCGAGAGTGTATTAGAGAATGTATGAATGTCAATGAAGCGAAAGTGGTCTGTCAGGATCGGGACAAATGGGGATCCGTGATCTCTGCCTACCCCTCTACAGGGAATCAGGCGTGATGTGTATGTATGTATGTAAAAAAACTATTTCAAACATGGCACTGAGCATTGTCTTTACATATTTTTACCGAGGTTAGTTCACCAACCATTTCGGCTGCTCAAGATGCCACGTCATGAAGACCACGACCGCTCTGATAAGAGCGTAACGATTGAGAAGAAGAAGTTCAGCGGAGACCCTTGGAGAAGAACTAACAAGAAACTCCAGAAATCATTTTATTATAATCACCCTTAACAAACATAAAAATTACAAAGAGTGGGCAAAAAACACAACGCTGGTAATACTAAATTTACCTTTCATACAAAATAACACGCAATGGCGGAAACGTCAAATTTAGTTCCAAGTTTGGCTACTGCCACCTTATGTGGCGGGTACTCTATTGAAAGTGAATATAGGATATAAATAACATAAAATATTCGCTTTCATAACTTTCTTTAATTATAAATATATTAGAAATTTAGTAAAAATAGGTTTGAATAAAATGCTTTCTCTGTGTATTTATTAATTTTATTTAATTAGTCACTGTTATAGATATAGTTATTGCACACATAATTTCAGTTTTCACGGCAATATTTGAAGTTAAAGATAAGACGTGTAAAATTGAAATAAAAAATAGAGTACCCGCCACATAAGGTGGCAGTTGGAGGCGTCGCCACAGTCGCGTAATCCAGTGTTGCCAGTAAACACGCCAAAACTAGCACTCACTGTGCCATACGGCTCGATACATTATATTGAGGTTTCATTTGTAACGATCTTTGGTTGCAGAACTATAAACTCAAATAAAACAAATTAATATACCAAAGTCAAAAGTCAAAATATTTTTATTCAAAATAGGCCCTATCATAAGCTCTCTTTGAAAGTTATTTTATGATCTAAGTACAAATTAAAAAAACTATATATTGACAAAAGGAATATATATGAGTGAAGTGGAAGGGCGGTTACGTAGGGGCCGGCCTAATAAGACATATATGTAACAGTCAGATAGACGCTATATTGAAAAAAGGTGACGTTAGGAGTACCTATAACCGCCGAGAGTGTATTAGAGAATGTATGAATGTCAATGAAGCGAAAGTGGTCTGTCAGGATCGGGACAAATGGGGATCCGTGATCTCTGCCTACCCCTCTACAGGGAATCAGGCGTGATGTGTATGTATGTATGTAAAAAAACTATTTCAAACATGGCACTGAGCATTGTCTTTACATATTTTTACCGAGGTTAGTTCACCAACCATTTCGGCTGCTCAAGATGCCACGTCATGAAGACCACGACCGCTCTGATAAGAGCGTAACGATTGAGAAGAAGAAGTTCAGCGGAGACCCTTCGAGAAGAACTAACAAGAAACTCCAGAAATCAATTTATTATAATCACCCTTAACAAACATAAAAATTACAAAGAGTGGGCAAAAAACACAACGCTGGTAATACTAAATTTACCTTTCATACAAAATAACACGCAATGGCGGAAACGTCAAATTTAGTTCCAAGTTTGGCTACTGCCACCTTATGTGGCGGGTACTCTAATATTGTTTGTTCCGCCTTCTATATTTACAACAAACAAGTAAATAACAACTAAATGAATTATTTGATTGTTATGCTGTGAAACGTGTTAACGCCTAAAAATTTATTATTATAGACTGAAAAATCCAAATAATTTTATATAGCCAAACCAAAAGAAGATACTTCATATTTTCGTATAATAAAATGGCTATCCTTCACCGTGCTTTATTTACGTGGTTTATAATATTGGTGTTTCTAATATTACTCTGTTTAAGACTGGAGTCGAAAACTCATTGGAATTGGTTTATAGTTTTCATTCCAATGTGGGTGTATGATACAATTTTGCTCATCTATGTCTTATTCCATATGGTATCTCATTGCCGAAACGGAATCGAACGATTCAGAGGAACCATCAACAAACACATTTGGCATATAGCAGCAATAGGCCTAAAAATGGCAGCACAAATCATAATATGCATAAAACTTGAATACACCAAAGTGAATTTACCCATCATGGTCGTTATGACGCCTATATGGCTATTACTACCAGTTTTGTGTGTGGAAGTTTTTATGTACCTTCTGCACCATTCCTGTGGAAGAATTATTTGTTAAATGAATCACCATTATGAAATCTAAACAAGCGGGTAGTAAGTTTGGAAAGACACCTTGATACTGAACTGGGAGAGCATGTGACATTGAACCTATTTATAAACTTGGCACTCAGCAGTAATTGATTATGTTTGTACATGTCACATAGTTTTAGTGAATCTGCTTAAAAATGTTATGTTAAGTAATAATTGAGTTAAGAGTTTTGGAAGATGTCAGTTGTTAACTATTGTGATGTGAAGCAAATTCCCGCTGGTACTAGAGCGATTCTGAATTGCAAAAGTAATGATGAAAATCACAGTTTTGTGTTCTGGATGTTTGGTGAACCTGATCATAAGAAGGTTGTGGGCCCTATGAGCCAAAATTATGATTCAACGAAGTATAAATATGAAGTACTGTCGGGGAAACTGTTCATAAATGTAAGCATATGTTTTTGTTACATAATATTAAATACTGATTTTGCTATTAAATTGTGTGTTTTAAGTAGATTGTATCATATACTTTTTTACTAACCCAAGTATCTAATATCTCAGAAACAGGTCATAACATTGGTGCTCGTGTTATCACATATTCTTTATACAAGATAAACCATAGCTTTATTGTACCTACAAGATCATGTAGTACATAACTGTTTTAGGGTGATATTGAACCAACTTACACTAGATAGTGATGCAATGTGTTTGTAAACAATAAAGGACATCTATTATCAAACCTTCAAGGGTCAATTGCCTTCTCTTCCCAGCAATAAATATACACTGTTAGCAAATCAAATGCAATTGCTTGTTATTTACTTTACAGAATGTGCATCCAGATGAATCCGGCCTGTACAGCTGTTTCTCTCAAAACCTAAATGGCCAAGGCTTGGCAGTAGGAGACGTGGACCTGCAAGTGACCAGTGCCACAAGCAGTGGGGCCATAGCCTTCCAAGTGGTTGCACTAGTGTTATCGTTCATCATCATCTTCATTTCTGCCTTCATGTACTACAGGCTGACGAGGGAATGGAATAGATACCAAGGACGAAGCCTCCTTCCAGGTTTGTTTATTATTGAAAATACTCTCTTACTAAATAGTAAAAGTCAGTAAGCTTTAAAGGAATGTTTACTAGAGGACTTCTTCCTGATAAGTTGAGATGCAATGCAGATTTTTTGTGCTTTTGTAATAATTAAGTTGAACTGAAGTTGAAGAGTTGAAGTACATCTATTGTGAACTAATTAAAGATCATAGAACCCATGATGAAAATAGTCAAAGATATCTTGGTTTATAATTCAAACATATTGTGAGTGTATGGGTATGGTTCATTATCCACATCTAAACCAGTATATAGAACATGTTTGGCTTTAACTTTGTCTTTTTCTCCAGATAATGACGATGATGATGGTGAAGGAGAAGAGATATACAACAGGACAACTACCACCATATCGCAACCACCCCCAGGCCCTAGCCGGAACCAATCATCAGATCAGCTCCTCTATGGCATTGATAACCAAGGATTAGACGCAGACTTCAATTCGGTCTTAGAAAATATAAAAATAAAAAGCCCATCAAGGATGAGAAGTCTTATATAGGTAGTGTAAGATTAGTGTAGGCATTGTAGATATTAGTTATGTTATGTTTAGCACAAAGTAGTTTTATGGGTGCTATGTAAATAGTTATTTTTACTGTGTACATTAATACGTATTTATACTGAAAACAAATGTGTTTTATTATAATTATTTATACTTGAATGATAAACAATTGGGTTTTTTTTATGGATTTAGTCAAATGAGCAATCTGTATTCTTCTCAACATTGGCAGATCCATCACTCCTTATAGTAGTGTTGTTAGAAGTGTCCAATACTTCTTCATCATCATCTTCATCGATTTCCATCTCAAACACCCTCACTTTCCTTTTACTCTTGGCTAAAACAACTGAAACTTTCCGTCCGCCAGATACTGCTATTTGATCACCATCAAGTTTTTCGAGAACTTTATAACAACTCTGGTCTAGTAGTGATGAAATATCTTTTTTGCCAATTATATTGTTGAAAATACAAGATCTGGTCCTTACGTTAAATGCATCACTATTTTCTACTACTATTCTTAATGGTAGTTGTATAAAAATACAGTTTTCTGAGGAATCTGGATGACTAGTTATTAGAGATAAATATTGAGAAGAGTAAAACTGTAAATCTATGGTTTGAAGATTATTTACATCCACAATATCTGGATTACGAAGCAGTAAATCGGAAACATAAAATTTACCAGCAGTTGCATTACATTCTTCCTTGACATTTATTACTACAAATGATACTGTGCATTCAGGATTTATTTTATCTATGAACGCAACCATAAAACTTTGTTGCTCCTCATTAAAAGCTTGTGATATCCTCAAACTCTCAATATTAGGTGTGTTTTGTAAATTTTCATGGCACTTAATATTACAAGCAAGAGAGAAACCTTTAGTGATATCTCGTTCACAGACATCAAACACCTTTTCGATCTTGTCTTTTAAGTAAATTTGTTGTTGGACTAGAGAAAATGAACGAAATTCTGCTGTTGAAAATATGACAGAGCTTTCTTTTGCTATACATGGATTTTCTTCTAGGAATTTGATCCAAGGATTATCATCATCATCTGGTAAGATTTTCAGGTTTTGATTTTGTAAGTATTGACCGAGTCTCTCCAAATTAAATCTCACTGGTTGCTCTACTTGATCATCTGTTGCTTTGATATTGTAAAAGTTATACAAAAATTCAGCAATATGGCATAGTTCTTGTTGGTTTATTTTCACTATTTCACTTGGAGTTTGTTCATCAAGTAAGCGCACTATAACAACAAACAACCACCGGAAGAAAGCTTTATAATTGCGCATGGATATATCAATAACCTGCTGTAGCTCCAAACACTTATTGAGAAATGCAAAGCTTGCTTTTATTGCATCTGTTATTCTATTTTCATCTAATCCCATCATCTGTAAAGTAGAAAATCATATACATTTTTCTCTAGTAGTAGGACTCAAGAATAGTCATGAATGAATTCAATATTTTTCCTCAAAATTAGTTGAAATAATGGATATCCTTGAAATTTAATCACAAAATATGAATTTGTGTATTGTGTGTGTATTTACTAAATTTGTATGAAAATAATGCATACCTTAAATCTATCGGGCATCCTAGTTAAACCGCGCAGCTCAGCCAAGTAATAAGTCAAACTCTGTCCAACTATATTCAGTTGTCTGAGTACCAATTTCTGTATAGCTGAATAGCTTAGCTCCACTGAACTTCCAAACTTCTTCAACCCTTTAGCAGTCAGCTCTTGCAACAGAAATATTTCTAACTCATCTGAAGGAACACCTGAAAAAGAAAAGTCTATTAGTCTCCTATACCAAAGAACTGGGCACTCATAAAAGATTGTATACTCTTTCTTAATAAGTCAGTGTAGTGAATTATTTGTTTGATTTTCACATTCAGAGATACACATTCCATAGGAATCACAGAATAACATGATTTGTTGGACTAGTAATAATACAATTATTTTTTTTAACTGCTTGTAACATTTTCTTACCTAGTTTTGAATAGTTTGCCATATTTTTTACTTTAAAGTTTACAGCAACAACAAGTGTATACATATAAAACTCTTATATCCATAAAGACCTAGAATCATAAACTTAACATTTAACTCACCCATCATGAGTAACTCCAAAAAATCTGCTGAAACGCCACCTTCAGGTACTGATGCTGCATAATCCGACATTTTAGCATCCATTTCCAGCAGAATATGCTCCCAGGCTTCATTAATTGACGTCATAGTCTGCTCTAATTGTGAAAACACTTGTATAACTTGACCATGCTTATTTGCTACTACAAACACATCCTCTGCATAAGCTGACAATACACTTGTATTCACCAAGGCAACATACATATTATTTGTTGTCCTGTCAGCATACACGATTTGTAATGTACTAAAATCATCTGAGAATAATGTGTCCAATATCTTGAATTCTCCACACTCATCATTAATTAACTGCGACAAATTAATGGTCCCAAAAGGAAATCTACCAAAGACACTCATGTGAATGTAGCCAGCACCATATCCTACCATCAGGATGCTGAGCTGAGTGTGTTGTATTATTTCCTTCAGTTCCTTCCAAGTTTCTTCATTGTTTTGGGATTTATAATTTGCTATGGAAGGCTTTGGCAAGAATATTGAAGCGTCATCCTGAAACATAATATAAATTATTTTATTCAACTGTAAGATTACAATAAACAAAGTACTTAATGTATATATACATAGGAAAAATCAATAGAAACAGGGTGTTAAAGTAATTTGGTAAAAGATCATTCGAGACATATACATGACTTGTACTTATTTAGTGTTCATAATACTGATTTTCAAATGAACGCTGATTCCAATCAATATAAAATAATACTTACATAAATGTTATATTCCGTAGCAGACTCCAATGCACCTACTCGGACCGGCCAAGAGATGCTGGTAACTCCATAATTATTACTATTAAACTCATCAGACACCTCTTTTTCTAAGTTGAATGAATGAATGATTTCCTTGTCTTCTACATCAGCTATATTAACTAAGCCTGAACTATATCCAATGGCTAAAGCCTGAAACAAATATAAAATTAATAGTAATCATGTGGATTCTTATCTGTTGAAAAGTTTATTCTACCAGGCCATAAATGACCAACTAAACCATTGTAATATATCTAAAATTATGAAATGACTTCAGCTTATGGATAATTTATTCTGTTTCATAGAATAGTATATTTTAGAGTTAAAATAATGGATGACAAATATACCTTTCCATCTGAACGCCAAGCCATTGCTCGCACCATATCATTTTCTTTGGCAGGAGTCAACGTCCACACCTTTTGCCAATGTAATCTATGAACATGGACTTCTCCTGTAAACAATAAATTTTACGCATACGTTATATTATAAGCATATAGCTTGCATAAGTTAGTAAAAATACTGAAAAGACATCAGAAATATTTGTGTAAAAAATTTTACAATTTGCTTTATTAACAAGTTAGTTACCGCGCAAAGTGTACTTTTAGGGGTGCAATAAGGATGTCGGTTCATTTATGAATGATAATTAACAATAATTTACCTTTATTATTACTTAGAGCCAATAAATCAAGCTTATTACTCCACACCATAAGATCTACTGGCGTGGCGATGTGCTTTTCTTCCATTTGTCTCATTCCGCAATACATTTTGCAAGGTACTTATATTACAAATTACGACCTAAAAACCTATGTAAATCACTAGATGCTTATAGTAAATCACTTTCATAAAACAATCACTAAGATGCTGCGATCGAAGCTATGATCACTTTATTTATTTACAATAATTAATGTCCTTGCATCATCAATGCTAAAAGTGAGATAACATTGAAGTACATATTTTTTCGAATTATACAAGCGTATTTTAAAATCTTTAATAAATACGACTTTATTACGGTTTCTTATAAACAAACAAAACACCGTTCGTCTAGAGTACCCGCCACATAAGGTGGCAGTTGGAGGCGTCGCCACAGTCGCGTAATCCAATGTTGCCAGTAAACACGCCAAAACTAGCACTCACTGTGCCATACGGCTCGATACATTATATTGAGGTTTCATTTGTAACGATCTTTGGTTGCAGAGCTATAAACTCAAATAAAACAAATTAATATACCAAAGTCAAAAGTCAAAATATTTTTATTCAAAATAGGCCCTATCATAAGCTCTCTTTGAAAGTTATTTTATGATCTAAGTACAAATTAAAAAAACTATATATTGACAAAAGGAATATATATGAGTGAAGTGGAAGGGCGGTTACGTAGGGGTCGGCCTAATAAGACATATATGTAACAGTCAGATAGACGCTATATTGAAAAAAGGTGACGTTAGGAGTACCTATAACCGCCGAGAGTGTATTAGAGAATGTATGAATGTCAATGAAGCGAAAGTGGTCTGTCAGGATCGGGACAAATGGGGATCCGTGATCTCTGCCTACCCCTCTACAGGGAATCAGGCGTGATGTGTATGTATGTATGTAAAAAAACTATTTCAAACATGGCACTGAGCATTGTCTTTACATATTTTTACCGAGGTTAGTTCACCAACCATTTCGGTTGCTCAAGATGCCACGTCATGAAGACCACGACCGCTCTGATAAGAGCGTAACGATTGAGAAGAAGAAGTTCAGCGGAGACCCTTGGAGAAGAACTAACAAGAAACTCCAGAAATCAATTTATTATAATCACCCTTAACAAACATAAAAATTACAAAGAGTGGGCAAAAAACATAACGCTGGTAATACTAAATTTACCTTTCATACAAAATAACACGCAATGGCGGAAACGTCAAATTTAGTTCCAAGTTTGGCTACTGCCACCTTATGTGGCGGTTACTCTAACCGGCTCAATTCAATACTTTTCCATTTGAAATTTTGAAACATGAACAATAATAATTATGACAGGAAAATACATACACTTTACGACTTATGTGTAAGCACTCCTTTTTTTGTGGTAGGGTAGTCAGAAGCTTGAGTCTCTAATTTCGAAGGTATGTTAGGTATGGATTACTTGAACCCTACGTTTCTTTAGACATTATAGGCTGGTTTTCTTACAATGTTTTCCCTCACCGTTAGCGGTTGTATCTAAATTATATACGTAAATTAAAAACACATATTTCAATTTCATTCATCAGGTAGATGTCAGAGCCGGCGTTCGAATCTAGGACCTTTTTTATTTCTTATCTTACGTCAGAGGTCTTACTTACTAGGCTACAGCCACTATAAAACGTGAGCAATCATGAATTTGTCTCATAATAAAATTATTTGAGTCTTCATTTTAGCGTCATCAATCAACGAATAAATAAAGTCTAACCGAACGGATAACATTCGCATCTTCCTTTAATCCGGTTTGGCGTGGTCAGAAAAACATTGGAGATATAATATCGCCTAGGTGACATTTTAGCTTCAAACACATTGGGGTTGTGATGTCATACGGTACATTGGTGACAGGTTGCTAGCCCATGGTCCAGTAGATTCTACAGACTTCTGGTCCCTTAGTGGCTTATTACGACATGTCGGGAAAAACGGTAGCTAGTTAGTATTTGTGTTACGGAAATATTTTATGTTTGAAACTTGCAGTTATGATGATATTATGTTTAAGTTACAAAATTAAAATAACAATATGAACATACTAAAAATTACTTAGATATATCCTTGAAATGTTCACATTTTCGATAGATGTCTCACGGAGAAACTCCAGCCCTGCGATCGCTGAACTTTGCCTAGCCATGGTAGTCCCTAGTGACACCGACTCAACAAACAAAACTCATCTTAGACTATTATTCGGCAACATAATCTTATGGGTAAAATAATTGCGACGACCGGGACACAATTTTAAATTGAAATGGCAGATATCATTGAATTGATGAAAAATGATAAATTTTGTATCGAGTTATGTGTTTGAGGTTTATGGGTAATATTGAACTATTGTTTCCAACTACTTTATCTGAAGAATCACATTGCACATCAGTATAGTAAAATTTATGTAATATTCAATACTCAAAGAACAGTACATTTTATGGTTTCTAAAAATGGCATCGCCTTTAGAACAATTTGTTGATAATGTTCGTACTATGAGTGCCTCTGGTGAGTTTTTACATTAGTTTTGAATAACTATTTGAAACAAAATGAATTCGAAGTTAATTATCATAAATTATTATTTTTTAGGCAGTTTCCGTGATCTTTGCGAGGTTATTGCAAAATCGGATGAAGTGTTAGTTCGAAACACAGCACATTTGAACAATGTACTTGAAACATTAGATATACAACAACATTCTCTTGGTGTCTTAGCTGTACTGGTTGCAAAATATTCTTCCCCACAGGTATGGCTTTTTTTCTATAAACTTCCCATAGTGGAACTTGAAAATAATATCAAAAGCTAGTTTATTGTAAGAGATATTTTCGGATAAGTTTTACATTTTGTAGGTAGGTATATACGAGATATGCTGTGTCTACAAGAATTTAGATGATTACCATGTCTTACATCTTTATAGATGTGGTTCATGTGGTAGGACAAAGGATTTGGATCCAATCACAATTGAAAATATAAACATGCATACATATGGCCACTTCGCAAGAAATAATGTTTGTGACTGAATCCTTATCCCCAATAACAGGTTAAAATATGAGATTGAATATTCTTTGTAATATAGTTATATTACGTGAGCCTATGTAACTTCTAGTAATTCTATTTTTTGTTTTTGTTTTACATTTCCTAATGATATAAAGAACTTACATTACAATTTTTTTTTAAATGTTACAGAATACTAGTGAAACAGACAAATCAGCACTCTACCAGCATGTTCATGACTTCATCCACAACTGTAATGGTGAACAAGTTAGATTTGCACCAGATTTATGTAAGTAGACTCTTAAAACTTAATAAAATTAATAATCAAAAAGTAAAAAATTATGATAGGGGTACAGATAGGTCCCAAAATCTGCGGCAAAAACATAAAATATGGTCTTTAACTTTTGTGGGGTGGTCAGAGATTTAAATTGACATCTATAAGACTGAAGAGTTAGTGATTCTTTATTAAGATTTGTTGTAATTTACAAGTACTGACTGATTACGTAATGTATAAATCGGCGGGTAGGTTCCTCACATTTTTTCTCTCAATTTATAATGAAAACATTTACAGAAATTCTGAAAACTTCATTTAGATTGGCATTAGCTTGGACAAGCAATGAATCTAAAACCTGATTGGAAAGCAAATGCTCCAACCTCTGATGTTCACCACTACAGTGACAACTGATTTGGAAGCATTTATTATGATTTTTGTTTTCAAATATAATGTATATTATTTATGCTTTCAGATTCCGATCTTTGTCACATACTCACTGACTATCTAGTTGAAACCAAAACTCCACTAAAGGGTATTGAATTATTGAAGAAAGCTATTAGAAAAATCCAGCTTTTTGATTCACAACTTACATCGATTCATGCAGATTTGTGTCAACTGTGTTTAGTGTCAAAGTGTTTGAAGCCTGCCATAGAATTCTTGGACACTGATGTTACTGGGATAAGTTCTGAGGTAATGTATAAATTAACGGAACTATTTTAATTAGTCATCAGATGTCTCTATGTCTTTTTAATTACAACCCAACATCTATTGCTCCAAAAACTCTAGAAGTAGTATTCTCAATTCTATACATACATAACCGTCTATATGTTTTTGTTTGGTTTGGATGAGTTCATCAAAGCCATTGCTAAGTTATTAGATAAGTACTAAATAGTAAAAATTTTAGTAAAATATTTTATGTGATGATCTAATATAAACATTAGGGATAACACTGTAAGGTTACTGATCTTGTTAACTTAATAAATAAACCACATTTCCCAAATGTAAATAACTACTAGTCATTGCAAGGCAAAAACTATTCAAGGTTCTTTCATTTATGGTGACCAAAAAACTAATACATTTTTTATTGTGTTTCATAACAGCTTGGTGGCAATAACGATTCGAAACACTTCATGCTGTACTATTACTATGGTGGCATGATTTACACTGCAATGAAGAACTATGACAGAGCCCTGTATTTCTTCGAAGTGGTGGTTACGGTACCAGCAATGGTTGTGTCACATATAATGTTGGAAGCTTACAAGAAGTATATCTTGGTGTCACTCATATTACATGGCAAGGTGAGTTGTTTTGTTCTGCACTTTGAACTATTCTAGTACATTATAGTCCTAAGGCATATTTGCTCATGTATTGCAGTTTACTATAACTATACTCTGGTTGATGTCAAATTTTATCTTTTAAATGCTAATTGTTATTATCTATGCTCTTAATATGATGCTATATGTTTTTATGAAAATAACAACTATCTAACGCACTCAATATAATATTAGATACAAAATATGTTTTTTAAAATGTTGTATCGATAAAAAAATAAATTCTGTTGCAACAATATACAAATTATTTTTATAGTCTATGTAATTGTTTACAGGTATTGCCTCTACCAAAATACACATCACAAGTGGTCTGTCGGTTTCTGAAACCGCTCTCAGTGGCGTATCACGAGTTGGCTACATCGCAACATGCGGCGACGAAACACAGGGAGACTTTTGTTAGGGATAAGAATGCTGGATTAGTTAATCAAGTAAGCACTGTTAAAATTAAAAAAAACCAGACAATTTAAAATTAAAATTTCTTTCGCTTCTATATGGACTCCGTTGTGATGTCTATGTTTAGTTTATTTCTTCAAACTATCATATTTTAGAATAGACCTATAAAGTACTACTACTATTCTTCATAAAGTATGAAAGTACCATTCTGAGTCTAGACTTTTTTGCACTTCAAACGCACTTTACTAGTAATTTGGTCTTGCAATAATTGTTATATGTAAGTTGTATAATGCCCTTTATGAGTTTTGTAATTATAAAATAAACATTTTTTATGATTATTTTCAGGTTTTAAGCTCAATGTACAAGAAGAATATTCAGAGATTAACAAAAACTTTCTTGACACTATCCTTGAGTGACGTCGCGTCAAGAGTCCAACTCTCAGGGCCGGCTCAAGCGGAGACATACATTCTCAATATGGTAATGTTGTTTCTATGAAGAATTATTCCCATTTAGATTCCCCTAGTCTCGTCCACTTGTCCAACTAAAGACTGGACTTGTTCACTTGCCTACTCTCTCTCGCATGTAGGAGGTGACTACATGACAATGGTATATACTATGCGATAGGCTAGCAACCTTCGTCCTATATTAATGCCTTCACAACCTTGAGACTCATACTAAAAGTGTCATATTTTATCTGTGCACCCCGAAAGGGTATAAACAACGTGAATGTAGTATGTATGTGGATTTTATTTATAAACTAACACCAACTACAACATAATAACTTTACATAATAGTTAATATGTTCTTTAGAACGTGGTAATAAAAACCGTTTTCTGTTTATCACAGATTGAGGAGGGTGAAATCTACGCAATGATAAATCAGAAGGACGGTATGGTGGTGTTCCTCGATAGCCCTGAGAAGTATGCGTCGCCAGAAACCCTAGGAGTGCTGGAGCAGCAAATGGCCTCATGTACCAAGCTACATCAGTACATACAAGAGATGGATGAACAAATTCAAGTCAATCCACAGGTGATTTTTTTGATATTTTTCTGGTTTCAATTTATTTGTCCCGTAGTAGTCTGGGATGTAAAAAGAATGCTAACTTGCCACATCGAATGGGATTCAATGACCTGTATGTATGTTTTCATTGATTTAAAATAGTATGTAATTCATATTTTGTATATGTATAGAAAGTTTGGAAAGAACTATTATAAGTGTCAACGTTTGATAGTTTTAGAGTTGACTATTGAAATAAAATGCTAACTTTTAATTTTTTATTTGCAGTATGTGAAGAAGTCACTAGGCAACCATGACGAAGAAATGCCAGCGACAAGCCAAAGCGGCATCAAAAACACCTATGCAGTCAATGTAAAATAATACGAGTACCACGCGAAGCTTCATTGCTATTAATATTAATTAAAACACTATTTCAAATCAACGTTTTTTATTGCAACCATTACCAGACTGATATAAACAACCATATCATTAACAGAACACAAGTTGTGCTTTGAATACATAATTTATGTTTTTATATCTAACTTATAAGTATTCAAATCAATCCCAAAACATAATTGGTTTACAAACCAGCATCATGCTTTATTATTTTATTTCAAAGCCGTAGTTTGGAACCAACATAAGACTTTAATTAATAAACTACATATACATAAAATTGAAGAACAAAGTCATTGATACATCAAATTTATCTTAACCATTATTCATAATTCGCACATCCCCCTGTGTTTATTAGAATTACATCGCATCCCAAATAATCTTATATACATAAAATAAATGTTTGTATATTTAAAACGCTTCATGCACGGCCTCAGTAAAAGCGGTCATGCTTTCAAGAGGCGTTTGCGGTGTGATTCCATGACCCAAATTTGCTATGTAACGGTTCTTGCCGAATTTTCGCACCATTTCTATTGTCATCGCTCTTATTTCATCCTGAAAAGTAAAATGTATGAATGGTATAATTCATATATTATGTACATGTTATATAACATACCAATTGTAGCAACACAAACAGGGATCAGTGAGCCTAACAGAAAACTCATGAGCAACATGATGTGAATTAATCTGAGTAATCTCCAGGGGCATTCTAAGCATTACAATTGCAATTTGGTGATAAAGAACATTGGTGACAGTTCTTAGCCCATTGCTCTTAACATATGCAGTGAAAACGCATTACATAAATTACAGTTCAAGTATTCAACTACCTGTTTAATTAAAAATAATACAATTAAGCCACTTACAGGAGACTTATACAAATCTTGAGGATCTAGGTTTCCTTGCAATGTAATGTTAGGTCCTACAATCTTTCTCGCTTCAACAGGGTCCACCGTCCAATCCAGTCCAATAGTCTCATATCCCAATTGTGCCTGCACATCCAAAGAATGACCTGCTCCTTTGGCAAATATTGTCTGGAAAATTTATAAATAAATAATAAGGAAAGTATACAGTAATATGTATGCAGGTGCAATTTCAAATTTTTGGATATTTCAACACTTTAAATTAATTTCACTGTAGTCACTTCAGTTTTTTAATCCATTGTTAAATAATATAGTAAAAAACCATGGAATACAAATGATTTCAATTCTTAACTTAGATGATTTGAATTCTTATTAAATAATATCTATATCCCATAACTAAGTTATTAGTTGTATCTTTTTGTGTACATAAGGAAATGCTAATTATTATTATTAATTTTTATTGTGAGAGACATAACAGAAATACAAATATATTACAATATCACACACTCTACATCATTATCATGCGTTCATTGAAGTTATCAAACATATAATTGCAAAGTTTATGCAGTCATGCTCTAGTTATGTTTAGCAATGGTTAATTGGTACTAATTGTTTGCTATTTAATTGATGCTCAACATGAACTTATGATACTCTTGTAAAAAAACAATAAATAAAATAATATATCAGTTATTTAATAATAAGTTTAGATAGATTACATTTTTTTAATATACATCTTGCTCCTTAACACATTCGTCGCCATGGTGGGTCAAAATGACCGGCACCACATATACTTTTTTGGACCATGGCGACGAAAGTGTTAATAACAAAGATTTACAGTTTAAGCAATGTACTGCAGAAAATCTTTGGTTTAACAGGATTCAGACACAAGCAGATTAGCAAAATTCATGAAATTATAGATAAATTGTTTAAAATAATTATAAATTAAAATAGTTTCTAGCTTACCATAGGTATATTTTCTATTTTCAGTTCACCAAGTTTGCTCTTAACTCCTTGTCTAATATCTTTTAGGTAAGGAGCTGAAAACTCAGCAAACAATTCCTTTGTGAGGTGATCTGCACTTGACTCAAACACTTGAAGCAACTGTGCGCCACTGTTAGCCTGAAAGTAACATTATAAATTAAGTTTCATATCAAAAGATCAGGGAACTACAAAGTTGATGTGAGTTAATTTTATTTTATAGAGCATTCATTTTAGTATATGATACTTTAGAGAATATATCACTAAAACCTTCAGCATCAATTGCATAAATTATCATGGGAATAATAATACAAAAATCTTTTTATTTGTACTTACTTGCATAGCCAAATAATCAATAATTACTCTTGTAAGTAATTTAAGTAACTCATGAACACGCTTTGGGTGTTTTTCTATCCAATCTTTTGTCTTTGCCATATCCTTACTGCCTCCACCTTCAATCATATATCCCATTAATGTGAACTGAAAATTAATTAAAAACATCACTCATCTAATATTCTGAACCTATTTTGAAGTAAATATATGAAATCTGAACTAATAACTCACAGGGGCTCCACTGAAACCAATAAGGGGAACCTTCCCTTCAATCTTATGCCGTGTAAGAGTAATTGCATCACCAACATATTTCAGTCTTTCAACTGCGCCTTCTTCCTTCAAATTATCAATTTCTGAAGGGTCGCTTAAAGGTTGTGGAAACACTGGTCCCTGAAATAATATTAATATTTTAAATCCACATATAATTATAGCTGAAATTCTGCATTGTCATGAAGCATAGCAACCACTATTTAAACTACAGCAAAATTAGAACTCACCTTTCCTGGATGCATTTCGACAGTCATTCCTAGAGATTGAGGAATCACAAGAATGTCACTGAAAATAATAGAGGCATCTATTTCTTTGTATCTTCTCAGGGGTTGTAAGGTTACTTCACAAGCCAGCTCAGGTGTTCGGCAAACAGTAAAGAAGTCATGCTTGGCTCGTACTTCTTGGAACTCGGGTAGATATCTACCGGCTTGTCTCATAACCCATACGGGCACTTTGTCAACTTCTTTACCGGTAGCTGCCCGCAACAAACGATCGTTTTTCAACTCTGGGAAATTCTACAAAAGCATATTTGGTCAATACTTTGAATTTATACACAGCTTCACATGATACAAAAAAATTCAAGTTACCTTGTTCGAATACTCCATGATTATATTGTGTGTATGATTTATTTAGACTAGCACAATTATATCCATGCAGATCAATTTATAACTATTCGCTGCTACGGTACGTATTTATGATAATTAGTAAGGTAACCTAATATTACTTAATAAATACGAATAAGAAGTAATTAAGTGCATGAGTTTATAAAATTAATGATTTTTACTGAAGCACTTGTAACACAAAGAGTCAGGTATCAAATAGATAAATGGTTTGTTTGTTGTCGAAATTTAAATTATACCTAGAGTACCCGCCACATAAGGTGGCAGTAGCCAAACTTGGAACTAAATTTGACGTTTCCGCCATTGCGTGTTATTTTGTATGAAAGGTAAATTTAGTATTACCAGCATTGTGTTTTTTGCCCACTCTTTGTAATTTTTATGTTTGTTAAGGGTGATTATAATAAATTGATTTCTGGAGTTTCTTGTTAGTTCTTCTCCAAGGGTCTCCGCTGAACTTCTTCTTCTCAATCGTTACGCTCTTATCAGAGCGGTCGTGGTCTTCATGACGTGGCATCTTGAGCAGCCGAAATGGTTGGTGAACTAACCTCGGTAAAAATATGTAAAGACAATGCTCAGTGCCATGTTTGAAATAGTTTTTTTACATACATACATACACATCACGCCTGATTCCCTGTAGAGGGGTAGGCAGAGATCACGGATCCCCATTCGTCCCGATCCTGACAGACCACTTTCGCTTCATTGACATTCATACATTCTCAAATACACTCTCGGCGGTTATAGGTACTCCTAACGTCACCTTTTTTCAATATAGCGTCTATCTGACTGTTACATATATGTCTTATTAGGCCGGCCCCTACGTAACCGCCCTTCCACTTCACTCATATATATTCCTTTTGCCAATATATAGTTTTTTTAATTTGTACTTAGATCATAAAATAACTTTCAAAGAGAGCTTATGATAGGGCCTATTTTGAATAAAAATATTTTGACTTTGGTATATTAATTTGTTTTATTTGAGTTTATAGCTCTGCAACCAAAGATCGTTACAAATGAAACCTCAATATAATGTATCGAGCCGTATGGCACAGTGAGTGCTAGTTTTGGCGTGTTTACTGGCAACACTGGATTACGCGACTGTGGCGACGCCTCCAACTGCCACCTTATGTGGCGGGTACTCTAACCTTTTCATGCTTCAAATGCAATTTTTATCAGCTGACTGTCATACATAACTGTCAACACATTTTCAAAGATAACATAATCTTTGGTTCTAAAAATATTGACCGTATATAGAAAAGGCTTTTGTGGAACAAACAGTTAATTACAAATAGCATTATGTATTTTAAACATTTTCATTAAAGATTTTAAGAAATACACCTTATGCATTTAGCGACATCTAGAATCACCTCTGTAATCACTCGTTGTTATTAATTTCAATGCTTCACAACAGATAGCACTAGGTTTAAAATTTGCAGGCACAATGTTTTCAGATTCGCGTATCTAAATATTTCAATTCAAATACTCCAATAAAATAACTAGTAATTGCTCCATGTTCAGCTCCTCTATGAAAGTATAACTCATTCCCTTTCGATTTTCTTATACCCTTTTATCTGGCTGGGACGTACCTAAATGAAATAATAACTATCTGCCACTATTTCTCCTGTAATTACTAAGGAGCCGGATAAGGCAAAGTAATCATAGTAATTGAATTTCCATAATTATACGAATTCCTAGCTTATGCCATCTAAGACTATTTCAGCTATTTATATTTTAACTTAAATATTTTCTGTGCCCACCGAATGGTAGGTAGGTAGGTACCTACCTATTGAAGTAGGTACGTCAATGAATGCATTTTATTTTCAGTATACTGGACAGGTCATAATAATTCCACCCAGCATAGGTCACTGGATTGAACTTGGTCAAAGAGATTTCTACCTGCCTCAACACTTCTCGAGTGGGTAAAAAACACGAATGAGGAGGGCCACGATTCCTTTATATTTACTGAACCGAGAATGCCAACGATACTTTTTGCTTTTCTTCTTTTTTACAAATTTCTTATAAACTTTATTAGATGCATAAATTTACACATTCGAATCGGTTTGTTTGTGCATTTAAAGTTTTTAAATTTTCGTAGATTAACAAACTTTATCAGCAGAGGTAGGTTTATGATTCCCAAAAGGGTTCAAAATTGATGTAACTAAATTAATAAGAGGTATCAGACTATAATGAAATCTTGAAAATTTGTTCTCAATCGCATTTCAGTAGGTAAGTAAGTCCTATGATAGTAGGTATATAGATATTCATAAACTTGCTAATAAGCAATTTGCTTATAAGATGGTGGGGATATTATAATGACTAGGTAAGTAGGTATAAAAAATAGCTGCAATACCTTCGTACAAGTTAATACCTAGGTAATAATAGAAATTAACAACATTACACTAACACTTGTCCAATTGAAAGTTGTACCCTTGAACTTTCGTAAATAGGTAGGTACCTACCTACGTAAGTAAGTAGTCTTTTGCTTGACACCTAGTTGTGTTTTCTTCTATAGAATTGTATGACCTTTTCTTAAGGCCCTTCTTTCTGGCTGTCAACTGCATGATGTAACGTTTTCCTGTTGCTAAAAAAGCGAACGAAAAATGTGAAGTCCAATAAAATGGCGATCCGTAATCCGGTTGTTCAAAAGTGCACAGGTGCTATGACTTGTGTATTCTTTGTCATTCGCTGGCAGAGGCGACAGCGTGAGACCCCTAAAAAAGATCATAATTTATATAAATATAAGCCCACATGATTCGGTTATGAGGCATCCGCCAAAATATGATGTTTTATGCTAAGAGTTTTGGTTGCTGACTCAGCTGAATCAGTTTTTGTATTTTCGAATCAGATTCCGAATATTTGAGACTCCATATCGAAAACTAACAATTAAATTTGTATGTGTTTAATGAAGCAATTGGATAGTACATATTTGCAAGCGGGTAGGTACAATTATTCAGGCAGCACTCGGCCTGACAAATTCATGTTTCATTCATTAAAGTTGGACCTCTGAATACCTCACGGTATTAATAAGTCGTCAATAAGTTCCTACCTTTATTATATACGAACCATGTCGATAGGTATAGTCCTACCAAACTAAATCTTGCCCTAATATAACTTCGGCTCAATTTGTCCGCGCCATGTTCGTATAACATCTGCACCATCTTTTAAATTAGACATAAATGTCTGGCGAATGACTGTGGGAATATAACTTTTTTAACTTTAAAACAAAGGATAGTCAAGAAAAGATTACACGCAATATTTTACCCTATCCCGTTAGATGGAAAAAAGATTTCGGCTAAAAAACGTTAATGGTTCGCGTATCTCTGCGATTCTAATACAGATTTGTTTTTAAGAATGGTTTCTTTAGTGTAAACTGACCGATTCTCGCTAAATTAGTTACGTTTTATTCAACTATATATTAGTCATTTTTATTTTATTGCATTTATTTAAGTGACGACTTAGGTAAGAGCTGTGTAGGTGTAATACCTACTCATTCGTTGTGATTGCAATGTTTGAAAGATTTAGGTATACACTAAAATGTATGCCATGGAACGTATATTCTTCATCATTATACCATAACCTCTAAGGTCCTTTGCTAATTTGAAACCTCATAGAACGGCATTACCTGTTTTCTTATTGGTAGGTAGGTAGGTAGTTCATAAGAGGGATTTTCTTATACCTACGTAATTTTTGGTGATAGGTCATTCTCACCTATATATACTTCAATTATTAACCATATTTGCCTATCCAAATATCAAGACAACATATCAAGCGAACCTTAGCATGCTTTTGTTCTGTTCACTCTTTATGGGTTTATAGACACTCAAGCCAACCAAAGTGTCGAACTAGTGAGTCTTCTGCCGAATAACTATGATAGTCTGCCGATTAATGCACCGCTGCAGCAATAGCGAACAATTGCCGCTAATGCAGGCTCAATTTATTTATGAGCTCCGTTGCATGGGGGCTTCTTGGCACAGGGAGATCTTGTCTAATGGAGCTGCTTCGTCGAATAAAATATTGGAAAATGTATAAATTTATTCATAGGTCTATGAACAACTGTGATATTATATGCTTACTATTTTATAAAATAAAGAAATTGTTATGTGTGCCTCATACTAGCCTGGGATTTTAAAAAACTGTAGGTATAGGTGGTAATGTACTCGTATCTAAGTTTGTTATGATTATGGAACAGACCACAGAAAGACTAGTTTTCGATGGGATCTATAGAGCGATACGAATTTTATAACATCTGTAACTAAGGTAAACTTGACATGAAAATATTAAGTGTGTTTTCAAGCCTCAACTAAAAAAGGTCGATTCGCAACACCACCAACACGTCAAAGGTTTAAGTTACCTCACAACCGCTATATTTACCCATGCCGTAAAGCGTACTCGTAATTCAAACAGTTTTTATATACGTACGTTTATTGATAATTAATAATTATTCTTGATATTTTTATGTACAATAAAGAAGGCAAATATGCAACTTATGTAGGTATAGCGCGTAGAATAGGTAGGTACAATATCTCTAAAACAATGCATTCAATACAGTGGTTACAATAAATCTCTAATCAGCTTATTAGCTATAGAAGTCCTCTCCACGCCTCTCCATGTGCCTCCAGAGGGAGGACATTGACTCAAGCAGAGTAAACATTTCTTATCTTGGGCCTGTGACTGCAGGGCCGCAGCGCTTTATCTAAGAGACATTGAGATAACTTTTCAATTTCAGGGGCTTTTGACAAAAACATAATTAAATGCTCTTTAGAGGATCCAAGCCCGAACAAAGGAAGTAGGAATAGTCGGGTCTGAAATTTATTCGTGTTTCTGAAATTCGTAGATACCGAAATATTAGCTATAGGTAATTAGTAGTAAAAGAAGATAGCTATAAATGTATATGCAAATCAAGCATACAATTTATGTTATTTAATAAAGAAGATAGGTTGCTGAAAATGTTGGACCCAATAGTCTAGAAGCAGTCATGAAGTGTCTTATAGTATGTAGGTACCTACATATGAATTGACAATTGCTAACACCCTTCTGTATTCTCTTCTAAATCTTAGTAGCTGGATGGAAAACCCAGGATATATGGTTTGTTTTGTTTCCAGTAAAATAATCAGATGTCCGAAATATGTTATCACCGAAACTACCTTCCAATTTCTTTCTACCTCCGCAGCTATGATCTGCCATAGAATTCACACAAATACAATACCATATCAGTATTTTACCTTGACAGACGTTACACTGCTTACTCTATTCAGTGCTTCGTTATTGATTTGCTATTGCAACTGAAGCTCCTAGGTTCAAAATACTATTTGAAAATATATTATTGTACCAAATTACTCGTATTCTTCGCAAATTGAAACCAGCCAGCTACTTATTCAAGAGCGTATTTAACGGCAATAAATAATGTACAGCGGTTTTTTAGCCGACTAGTTAGCAGCTGCCCACTAATCAATGTGCATTGTGTATGGGGTAGATTCGGCCCATTAATTGACGATTCATGAATCAGCCTGCAAACCGAGCATTGGCCATAGAAAAAACACGCATTATAATAGTAAACATCTTGCTGTGGACTCGTTATAATGCAGGTGAAACTCTGTTAGGGGAAGATGGCCGGCGGTTAGCTCATTTTCCTTTTAATTTCAGGAGTGAGAGTCCATAAATGTTTGCGATAAGATCGACATTTGACAAGTTTTTTGGCTCCTTGGCTAAACACTTGACTGCTGGTTTATACGGTTCCGTGTTTACATTTTCACAATTGTTGAAGAATGGGCAATAATCACGAACTTTAATCCAATCCTGACAAACCACACAGACCTCTGTTTACACTAAGGCTTTATAAGTAGGTACTTCTAATTTACCTACCCTTTAGAAGAAGAACCTAGTAAACTTAAATTTCTGTTATTTTATCACAATACATTTCGTCTATCTGCAAATTTTACACACCTACGTATATATAAGACATTCACATTTAACCTTACCCATTTCAATCTAATTCCATATTATCCTTAATCGGCCTTAAGATACAACTATTATTTAACTATATTTACCCAACTTAGGTAATTAATAAATAATTATTAAGCCTAAGTAGGTATCTAACTTAAATCTATCCATGCATATTATTAATATTGTAGATACAGCAAACTAGCGAGTGCATCAGAAGGAAGTAGTAAGTTCCGCGGGCCGGGGAGAGAGGGCGTCGTAGTTCGCGTAGGAGGCGGCCCTCGCTCGCTTTTTACTCTTTTTGCCGCTTACCCTTTGCTCGGCGCGCCTATTATGTAGGCACTGGCGTTGTTTTTCTTTATTTCGGATCTCCAGAGCACGACTTGCAGGTAAATAATGATGCGCTTTTTATCTCCATCTTTCCAACGTGCTTGTGTGGGTTGGCCTTTGCTAGTAATTAATTTGGTTTTGTTTAAATTTAGTATGCAGGTACTAGGACATGATAGGTTCGAAAATTGGTAAGTGCCTACCTTTGTAAGTAGGCATTTAACTTCATACAGCAAAACATTATAGATCTCGGTCGGTTATAACAATAATAGCCCACAGTAAAAAATATGACCATAGTTTCTTACTGCTGGAGTAACTGTATCTACTCGAATTGTTACGTAGGTTCCTACTTAATGTATGAAAAAAAACATTTTGTTCTATCTGAGAAACTAGGAAGGTACCGGCCTACCGGAAACCTAAGTAGCTGATAGAGACCTATTTATCCTTTTTACCCTTAATTAATGTATGTAGGTATTAAACTTAATCCTTTTTAACTAATGTACGTAGGTATTTTATTCAAAGGCAGGTTAAAGATAAAACATAACCAGTTAGATTTTAATTAGATACCTACCTATCTATTCATGTGGGTAAACCTTTGACGCGCTACCTATATATTTATTAAACTTAACGCACTAAATTAGCAAAACCAGATTTAACTTAGATTATCTGCCTTCACCACAAAATTACCTACATCTATCAGAAGTTGAATCTAAGCATGACGAGAGCCTCAAAAGAAAGCCTTCCTAATGTTAAAATTCACCACACACGAACCAAGATGTATAAAAAATCTCGTAGATTTGAATATTCGTCGGCGTCCCGCACGTTCGCACGCACACATTGCGTCTTGTCACGCACACAGCGGCGCTCTGATGCGGGAGAATAGCATTCCTATAAGAAATTCGGGCGTGCCAGAACGAGCCAACTTGGTGTGCAGCGGACCCGAGAATTTGGGCCCGGGGTGAATACCCTCGACTTCGTAAAAACTATTTTCAAGGTTAGCCCGATCCGCGGGCGGGGGCGGCGCGGGGCGGGGTAGCTGCGGCGAAAGGACTGCGCTCGCGTTTCGGATGATAACGCTCCCTTACTTGGCTTTATCTCTTGCTTGTTTTATCACGGGTGCACGTACCTACTCATACCAACTTTATAGCGTCTCCAGTGTACAATGCAATATCACTTTGATGGACGCAACGTTCCCCTTCGTGTAATTCGCCATTAGTCGCCGTTTGCATTCGGCTTTTTACCTTAATGAGCTCGACCTCTCCCTCGCCGAGGGTTCGCGGCTCACGCGACCGATATCCGCATTTTCTTAGGAATGTTGTACGACGGCGAATATGCCACCTTGAACGAAAACAATAGAACGCGAAACACTCAAGCTCGCTAAAGCCAACTACAATTAACACGCACATTTGATAAGGCGCCTATTACGACGACGATCATTTTTCATGCTGGTTCGTAAATAACTTAGATGCGAAATTAACAAATTTTGCTCATAATGCGCCTAGTAAAAAACACTTAAAACAAAACGTAAAGTAATACCTATGTGAAACTTACCACTTCCTAGTCTCAAACTTATTGATAGCTTGTCCTACCTGGATTAAAAGGGGTATGCAAACCCAATGACAAAATTGTGATGAAACAGGTTCCTGTCACCTGTTGAAGTTTTTTTCTTCATTCGTTTAATTCCATATTGATACATAGAAAACTTCAGGATGTTTATCAATTATAAAATGTTACATTGATATCTGAAAACTTGTCTAATGCATATTTTAATTATTTCCAAAAAGTTTTACCAAAATTTTCACAAATATAAAATTAAGTTATGAATAACAGTACCAACCTAGTACATACGTGATTACCTACCCAAGATTTTCTCTCTCAATATTCATTCTAAGGTAATTGTGTCATAGGCTCTCCTCGTCAGCACTACCTAGGTACTTCTTTCCCCTCGAAGCTTCCTTAGCAATGGTGGCTGTTCGCTCGAGTGGGCAAGAGGCAGCGAGGAGGACAGTGCGTGCGCTGGGTGCGTGTGATAGCGATCTGGGCGCGCCTTAGCTGGCCCTTCGCCCCTCGGCCCTCAAACAACATTCTAACACGGAGGGTTTTTTTCGCAACCACCGACCCACACCTACGCACAAAAAACTTAAAAATATACCCCAGTGTGGGGCCGCTTAACTTTCGCTTTCGAGACTTTCTTACTTATGTTTATTATTATTTTTTTGTTTTAATCTTGTTTTATACCCCTTTGTGTTTTATCCATCGTCTTAGTATAAACGTGTGTTCAGTAGGACTCATCTGATAACATGTCGATATGAAGCTTTCAAATCACTCAACCCTTTTGTTTCATCTTCAAGAGATGAAAAACATCCCGTGCAACGAATTCTATTTCTTCAAAATGCACGTGCATAACTGCTAAGGGGCCGAAGAAAGAAACAAGTCGAAAAAATAGCTAGGGGTTAGAACAAAGCTGCATTTAAATAAAGCTTAAATTCTTATACGCGAGCATTTAATTGCTAACAGCATTTGCTCGGGAATTAAAAGTAGGATTTATAGCCAGATTATTTCATCGTTTTTCTTCAGGTGCTTTTGAATTTTAATCGATAACACGTGACGACAGCTATTATCTTTTCATATGGAGATTATCGAGATTGCAGACAATTACTTTTTATTTTGTTATTGCATTTGGAATTGAGGTGGTACTTATATGCATCTGTCCATGCTGAATTAGTATTCATTTCTTGGCAAGTGTGCACGTTTCATAATTATTTTAGGACTGAACTTTTAAAGCATGCAGTATATGTACCTACAATAATTTATGAGGTTAACCTCTCTTTAATGACTAAGTAATTCATAAAGGTACGAATTTCTCTCATAACTGCTATACGAACCATGGTTCCTTATTTAAGTTCCACATGTTGAGCGAAGCTCTCTGTCAACAAATAACACGCTACATCAATTTTAAGAGTTTTCGAACCCATATATCACTCAATTACGTCTTTAGGGGATAGAAAAACACTTCGCAAATACACTTCAAACTAGCTGGAAACGATTAATTAATCATTCTGTTCCGACTAACTATCATTAGCAGAATGCAAAAATTTTACTGTTATAAAAATCATGTTTCCATTTTTGTATTCCTTTAAAAATAGATAGGTAGGTACTTTATCACTACATAGTATAAAACAAAGCCGCTTTCTTTGTCCCTATGTCTATTTGTATGCTTAAATCTTTGAAACTACGCAACGGATTTTGATGCGGTTTTTTTAAATAGATAGAGTGATTCAAGAGGAAGGTTTATATGTATAAAAACATTCATTAAATAGTGGAGTAGGCTATATAATTACCACAATAATCAGGATAGGTGCATATCAAAATGATATGATCTTTTACTGTATAACTTCCATTTACTTGAAATTTCTTTTGAAGTTATGTCGTGAGTTTCACTACCTATATAATTTAATCCAATTGCCCACTCTGGGCATTAAAATAGCAAATGTTTTTTCACAAATCACAGTTGTCGATGACGTGTTGTTGGCACGTTATTTTACAATTCCACTGAAACGTGTCAGCTGTATTGAGGGTCATTGATGCATTGCAGTCGTCCTCAATGCGATATCATAGCACGCGACGTTTATTATTGCAAACTTTACCACTACTAATCCTATGCTACTAGGTGCATATGTTTATACATGCGTCTACGTCCCAATAAAATTGCAAAGACAGTCGAAACCATCGATCATTACCTACTGAAAAATCTCTTTTGTCACTTACTTACATACATAAAACGACTGCTCTTCTGGGACTTGTAAATATAAAGGTAAAAAGCTAGAATCCCAGCAAGGTATAAGAAACAACATAAGGACTAGGAGTCAATGGAATTCATTGGACTATGTACTTAGAAACTGTCACCAATGCGTGCTAATGCTCAAACTGAAATTACATTAGGTAAAGGTAATAGGTAGGTCTTTCAGCTATTGTTTACCCCGAAAGGGATTAAAGGACATGAGTATGTACCCAGGGCATTGCAACCCGATGAAATGTAGCTCGTTGTGTGAATTTTATATGAGTTCAGTGTCGAGTGAATAGCAAAGTGTTTGGTGAACAAACAGTTAAGTAGCCGTGAAGTTGACAGTTTGTGTTCAGCGAATTACAGGCTCGTAATGTCACTGATTTTATTTATTCAGAGCTCCAAGGCTCTATGCTGAATTTGAAACAAATATTCAAGATAATATAAGTTTTTTTATTTTGTTAGAATAGGAATCAAGACGATACCTAGGTACCTAGATATTAGGTATACTAACATACGTTGTATTACCTACAGAACAATTGGCAGAAATACAGAACCAGACCATCTGTAAAAGCTACTACTACCTAATAACCTCAGTACCTAGTTATTATATTTTTCTTCAGATACCTAAAATTTTAACTTACTAAAGCCTATTTATTATATGTAAATAAAGTGAAAAATAATCGTGTAAATATAACTATTTAAATAGGTGTTTACGTGCCTACCTACTTACAGAATGATTATCAATTTCCACCTGGTCCTACCTACTATAATTGACCCATTTCCTAGCGAACCGCGAGCATTTGCACAAAAATATCGATTACGTTTATCTTATCGACATCGGTGGCGTGTAGTGGGTGGCCTGCTCACGGAATTAAAAGAATGCCAAATTCACTTCACTATTAACGTTCGCAGCCTGGTTGGAATAGGCCACTTATGTAAAAGTTACTCAGGTCAGGTTAATTTATATCAACCAGCCAATAGGGTAGGTATCTAAGTACCTATTGTAAGAACTCAATATGAAACCAATTATCTTCCTACTTAGGTATATTTAGCCCAAACTTGTCTATACCTACTCTTCTAGTTCATTACAAACACAATATTTGAAATTGTCATCTACAATGCAAAACTCAATAGCATGCAATTACACAGAAACAGACAATTTAAAAAAGAAAACATCAATCAATTCGACACTACATATATGCATACCTAAGTAGGTCCCTACTGCCACTATCTACCCAGTAGGTAATGAAAATTGGTAGGTAGAGATCCCGCCACATAAGGCGGCAGTAGCCAAACTTGGAACTAAATTTGACGTTACCGCCATTGCGTGTTATTTTGTATGAAAGGTAAATTTAGTATTACCAGCGTTGTGTTTTTTGCCCACTCTTTGTAATTTTTATGTTTGTTAAGGGTGATTATAATAAATTGATTTCCGGAGTTTCTTGTTAGTTCTTCTCCAAGCTAGGGTCTCCGCTGATCTAACCTCGGTAAAAAATATGTAAAGACAATGCTCAGTGCCATGTTTGAAATAATAGTTTTAAGAGATTCGCGATTTATACTCATGATATAAGATATAAGGGTGTGTATAAGATTGATTGCAGCTGTGGGAAATCCTACGTCGAACACACTAAACGGTCTATTGCGGACAGAGTGAAGGAACACATAATATATGTAATATATAATAAGAAGGATAAGTCCCGTTAATTATTAATCATGTTTGAAATAGTTTAATAAACATATTTTGACTTTGATATATTAATTTGTTTTATTTGAGTTTATAGCTCTGCAACCAAAGACCGTTACAAATGAAACCTATAATGTATCGAGCCGTATGGCACAGTGAGTGCTAGTTTTGGCGTGTTTACTGGCAACACTGGATTACGCGACTGTGGCGACGCCTCCAACTGCCACCTTATGTGGCGGGTACTCTACGTGTTTAAGTATTATGTATTCCATTCACAGACAGCTGTTAGTAAACATAGTAAATTGTTCGCTCGTTTAAATGTTACGAAATGGTACGCATGCGCGATTTATTATCGCACATTAGTTGGTTAGGCTCCTCCCCCCTTGCAGATTATTCGCAATTCGCAAACAGACCTCCTTATGCAGATTAGATTAAGGTCATTGGCTTGGAACAGTAGGGCTTGTAGGTATCTTCAATAGTGTTCCTAATGTAGTTGGTAGTAGCAAGATTGGATTAGGTATATCTACCTAATTAAAATTATTTGCGTGCTTCACAGTTAAATTAATACCTAAATAAAATTGTTGCTAATTATCAATATTTCCCCAAATTAGCCTTAGATAAGAAAGGTATTTGGTAACAGTTCAATTTTCTCTGCTCATCATATCGAAAATAGACTTAACCGTCGTTAAATGTTTAAATGACATGGATAATTTACGAGGATACTGAAAGAATTCCTTTCTCCTACTATAAAACATATCTAGTTGTAAAAATATGCATGTGTGCTGCCAAAATGAACCTGTTTTATAATCCGCATTAGGTGTTTCACAATACAATGGTATCTATGCCATTGAGCCCAAAAGAGACGGCTAGATAGGAAAACTGTGAAGTGTGAGCGAGAGATATTCTCAGACCGGATTCTGCGGCTGAGTGGGGGGAAACTCGGCCATCGCGAATATTAGGTATTGCGCAAACGTACATCCAGCAAAATAAGTTTGGTTTGCGATGACAAATTTCGCAATTGTGTACTAATTATCTCGTTAAATGTGGTGTAATTTGTAGGCTTTCCTATATAATTGGTTTCGCTGCATTGAAAAAGCAGATATACTGACCATTTTAATTCACATTACGATTATAAAAAGTTGTACGGAATTGTTAAAAAATAACCTTAAAATTTGCAATACTTTTTTTGTTTGCTGTATGTTTTATCTGTGGCGGGCAAGTAAATAATTATTTCTGCCATATCTTAGCTCAATTAGTTCAAACTGTTAGTTTATTTTTCTTTAGATTTAAAGCATCACTGCAATTCATTTTAAAAAACATCAATTTTTTGTCGTAGCTTAATATTTTAGTTCAAGATGTCTACGTTTTAGAGTCCATCTTGGTATTGAGTCTTTGTGTATAGGTAGGTACATTGTATAAAAGAACCTATCAAATATTAAAACAACTTTGAAAATAGGTCAGAGTTGTCGCTGCGCTCAAGGCTGCTTGTTCTGCATGGAATTTTCCAATAGACTAATAATTATAATTGGTAGGTACCCATAAAAATAGTACTTTATATGTTGAGATTCTTTACCTAGTTGCCTCGAAATCATGATCTCCCTAAGTAGAATGAAATGTAGAAAAAAATATTTCACCATAAATATAATGTTGGTTCCGTAGTAAGTAATAGAAGCGTATTTTTAGATAAATGTATTTAAACATCTTCTGTGAGTCTAGGACGTACACCTATCTAGAATACAGGCTGCGTTTGCCCTGTATGTCTTAAAGGACTCGGTTTTAATGGAATCTATAAGACAAAGGGCTACCTATTATGCACTAATTATGTCATAATAAAGCCATCGTATTCCCAGTAGATAAGCGATAGTATATAGAGAGACTATGTCACCAAACTTTGTAGGTACACTACAAAACACGTAGGTACCTACAAGAACACTAAGCTTGTATTGTATCCTACGATGTAGATACGTAACTACGTACAGCCTGACCTATCTACAACTACCATAGACATAGATTCTATCAACTACCAGAACTGGGCCACTCAAATTGGCCATGGTAGCCGCGTCGTTTGGCGATGCGCCGCGCGGCCGCCAGAGAGCGTCGCGGTCGCAGCGCTAACGTGTCAATGGCCTCCGCGTTCTATGCGCTTGCGCAACTGCGCGAATCTCGGCGGCAAAACAAATTCTTGGTCGCTGGTAAACACGACTACTGCGCCTGTATGTGTCGACTGGGCCGGCCTTCGCGATGCTTACACGTGGAGTTTCTAGGTTATTCGACGACATTCGGGTAACGGTTCAAAAAGCGACATTGCTTTTGAAAATCTATAAAGTTGGTTACAGTTGGCGGCAGGCTCGTTGTTTGTTGGGTTTTGTTGCGAGTAGAATGAAATTTGATTGTGAAAATTGAACCGCTTTTTTTTAAATTCTACTTTAAGGCAAACTTTCTGCAAAAAATGGGCGTAGTACTTCAAAGCACATATAACAAAATCTAGTCCACACGATCCTTCTTATAACATACATACATACATATGAACTTCGGATTTGTTACATCGGCGTTGCACCTTATTTACCCAGCTTTACCTACTTACTTTACTTTAGGTGCCTATTAATATCTTAGAGATAGGTACCTACAACCTCAGCTTGTAATCATTTTAAGTAGGTACTAACTAAATTAATAGGTACGTACCTCATCTACCTAATCTATCGCATCTACCTAAAAATCTAACTACCTACTTACTTCTTTATCGACTATAAACAAAGTCAATCTGCTTCCCATAATTGATCAATACCAGCTCACCTGCTAGGTAGGTATTTTAAAACACATTACCCGTAAATCATTACGTTGACCCCTATTCAATTTTCTTAACCCCTAAATTGGTGGAAGCTCATTTTGTCTATTCGTGGCGAGTGGTCTTTCGTTGATGTTTTGCGTTGCCAAAGTAACCGAATGTGTCGCATAGGCTGTTTCGGAATGTGCGCTGCGGCGACCAGAATTGGTAGAAGAATTTGGGTCACCACTGAAGTTTGCACGTGCTTCTCGCTGGCCCTTCTCGAGCTGAATTAAACATGAACTTACCAACTACGACTATATTTTATTGTGCTCTTGTTTGAACATATTACTTGCCTACTGAACTTAACGTATCTGGAATAAGTTTAAAGTTATAGGACCTATCTATTCTAATGAAAAATATTTACACCTGAAATCTCTGAATATTTTTCCAGACAAACCTTCTCTACGCACAAATCATGAGTGGTACTACAGTATCTTTACTTTAAATTTTTGGTCACAAAATTATTATTGCATAACATATTTAAGGTTCTTCGCTTATCAGTTTATATCAAACGCAAAAGATTGATATAAACATTCAATGCAACAATATCTATAGGTACTTACTAATACTACGGGTTGAAGGCTCCATAGCCAACACCAGGAAAACATAACAAAATAACGACACGAGATCTACACGGAAATTCTGCCCAAGTCATTGGCATAGCACGGTTTACCTTCGCTTTTGAAAATCACCTACCAAGCGTACGCAAATCGGAAGTAATTTGGAAGAGGTCGCTATGCGCCGGCGGCACGTGTAAGGCTGTTGCGCAATAGAGCCTTGCACTCGCGAAACCAAACCTTTTTGAAAAATACCATAATTGTCCCCATTATCACTCTATTAGCAATTGCGAAGACGCAGTATGTTTAGAGTCCTGCGATGAGTTCAAGCTCTCCCATAATGAGTCGAAGAACATACGTATAATAGCAATACAATGACAAAGTTCTATTGGTATTGTAACTACGATGATAATTTTTAAATCATTCATTAAATAAAACAAGGCAATATTTGTATGTATTCTAATTCTAAATCTGCGTAGGTAAATCACTGACAAGAATAACTATACCTAAAACACGACGAATTTCACAACTTATATTGATATTAAGATTCTAAATTGATATTTTTAGGCATTAAATTTCTATTTAATTTACTAAATAACTATAATATATCTATTTCTTTAATATTTCCTTTGAAGAATAAGTTCTACGGTAGCCAGATACAATTAAAAACCAAAATTTGTGGACGTTCTCCATGACATTTTCGATAATATTGCTAATTCGAAGATAAATAATCTTTATACTTGAGCGTCGCCAGCGACCTTAGAGTGTCCATTGAGTATACGATGACCTCTGGTTAATTAAGAGGAAAATGTCGGTGGCTGTTGAAGACGGAAAGAGCGCAAATTATAATAGTTGTTCGGCATTGGGAAGGGCCGTTGGGCGGTTCAAGGCAGCCCTGCGCTGCGCACGAGGTTCGCAAAGGGCCGCGTCACGCACCAACATTGACCCACTTAGCGTACCTACGCATGCACCAGATAAGTACAGTCGGTAGCTCAAGCCCTTTCTTCACTCCCTGCATAAAGATGGAGGTCAAGAGAAACTGCCTGATCTGGGCAGATTGAGCTTGATCTCGTTTCATCTGAGCAGAAAAGTTTAGTGAAAATCTCAAAGATCTTGTCTGTGGTAACTTAATTGTGTCTTCACATTTGTATTACGATTTCACAATTTTATATACATATTTACGTTTCAGCAATTAAGCGAGTAGGTAGGCTATAAGTAATGAAACTGCATTACCTATTTCCAAAAAGGATGGGCTCAGTGATTGCTAGCCCACCTAGTTAGATCTTCCAATTTCATTATTACACCTAGTTCACTATAAGTACCTACTTTGGTAGCTACATCTCGTTTTAAGTTCACGCAACAAGTTCGTTATAGGTTTTTGATCCGAGGTGTTAAATAATACCAAACCATAGACACATAGTCATATGATTCTGTGCGCGATGGTACACGACGAGTGTGTGTTTCAGCAGACCTTGCTCGGTTTCTACAGTTGTTTGTATCACCCATCTCAAGGCAAAGATAAGGCTACCGCCAATAATTCAGCGATTGTGAAACACACATTCGTCTTATCACTCGGGGTGGGCCTTGGCGGGATCTACGAATTACGGTCAAGATGCCTATTGCAAGATTAATTGTTAATTGACTCGTGATAAAGGCAAATACGCATCGCGAAGGATGCCCTTATCGCGGTATGAAAATGAATTAAATTGAAAATATATACTCGGTTATAAAACTTTTTGTAACAGCTCAAAACTTTTAAGATAGGCGATATCGTGGCCGTAAACCACATGTCTTATTCAACAAGTCATGGGTGAATGTTATATGCATTATCTGTCAAGAGGCATGCAGTGATAAGTGAGCAGACGACGTCAATGCACTCGAAATGCATTGCCCGTAGGTCAGTTCCCTATGAGTCAGACGAGCACCGTTAGCAAGAAGGGCCCAACTCACTAATATCCACTTTTGGTAACCACACGCACTTATTAGTTACTTATAGTAATCGGCTTTTACGTGTGTAGTTAAATAGTACGTACAGGTCAGTTACGCAGTTTTCGTACTGGTTGGGAAAATTTTTAGTACATCTAAGCAACCAATAAAAGAGGATCACGTCATATTAGTATAGATTTACTTGGATTACTAGACCAATTTGTGAAAGATAGCCAGTGAATCGCTCATTAGGATTCGAATAGAGTTTTACCTCTAAGTCACGAAGAGATAAGAAACTAGTCACATTGTATTTTAAGTACATTGAAAACCTGCTCAGCATCTACTTCTAATGAATATGTATAAATAATTTAATGAAAATTATATATTTAAGATTGCACAATATATTTGGTGCTTGTACAAATCAAATCAAGTTTTACTAACAGCGTTACGTATGTGAATACGACCAAATAAGCATTGGTGCAGGGATAATCGTAACTAAAATTTAAAAAACATATAGGTACATATCTGTGAAAATTATTTTACTAAACATAACAGTTCATACATACGTCACAGTTTTTGGGTTTACTACACGTTCAAGTGTCTTTCAAATATATGTCGCAACATCGAAACTTGCTCACACCTACTGTGAAACTTGTAACGTGATACAATATGACAAGTGCAAAATGACACTACGTATCAACATCGTACTATACTTCATTGACCATAGTTATGCCTTCACTATATACCATGTAATTTACGATATACATAAGTCAAGGATAGACATTTGGTGAACCCAAGGTCTGCCAGTTACGATTGATTATGTAGCGACCATTAAACTTTGCTGTGATTGCCTCATTGAGCTTTTAGCTAAAACTTTGAGTTATCGAAGCTCTATGCTAGTATGGAACGTAAATTAATATAACTAGCTGCAGTTTATACCGACATGCTGGGAGGAGACGGCTAAGACACTAGGAATTGTATTGGGCGATGGGATATATATCTGTAACCAATATTACGTATCAATGTCAACACAACCCCCATAGTTATGCTTAAAGAGATGTGTTCGAGGTTCTATCTCCGAAAAGGATTGAAGGATGTTAATTATACGTAAGTTAATGAAAATCACGTGATGCTCATTTGAATTTGGTAACTGTTGACTATGTAATTGAAGCCGTGGCCATCTGGTCTCTGCTGGCGAGGGGTTGATAACCAACCCTTGCACTAGCCAGCGGCCACCCCTGGTCATGCGTTTTTTACCATCCGCAAACAACTGCCTTAATGAGAAATATCGGTTACGAACACTCAACGTTAAAATGCATATGAAGCATTTCCTAATATTTATCTTTTAAATACTCCCGCCTTATGTTTCAGTCAAATAGAATTCGACCTAATACGGGTTAAAACTCCTGCAAGTAAAATCCAATTACTGACTAACCCTGTATTGGGTGTCTCAATCGCTCATAAATAAGCAAATTTTTCATTGGTAACAGTTCTCGTAAATGTTCTTGAAAATATATTGTAAACAATTCTCGTATCTTCCACAGTGTTCTAGAAGGTGAACTGACGCATTACTTAATTAATAGTAAGAAGTAACGATATATTATGTTGTCAATGTGTTGTAACGACATAAGAACAGGTAGGTAGATACAGCTATTTTCCGATCCTGGAAAATTATTTCCCTTCATTGACAGTGTGCCTAGTTTGCGGATAAAGGTACTTTTAACGTTATCATAGAGCCTAAAATGACATTCTTTACTGCAATAGTGACTGAGAATACCGCAAGGTATATTGTTTACATAATGTGATTTATTACATTCTACAAATACACTACGTGTTAACAACGTAGGCATGTAATTTTTACCCAAAGATCTTCTCATACGAGTCTTTGTTTAGGGAAAAACTTAAAGGAGGTAAACTCGGCCAAGTTTTGCCTAAATTATAAGGGGTGTGAAGCAGATGTAAAAAGTGGATGCATATAAATATAAGAGGGCCGATATCGGACATGATCTGCAACTGTTTTATTGGTTGCAGCTTGCAGGAAGGGCCAATGGCGACCGTTTGCTTACGCATATCGAATTCACTGACTCTATAGCAAGGAAATTGTGAATTGGTAACTTAGGGAATTTAAAAAATGCAAGTTGTGTTAAGGTTTTGGAGAAAGTTACTGTAGATACAAGATATAAAATTTGATTAGCTTTTACTAATTACGTAAATAAAAAACATGCGTTCATATAGACGACCTAACCTATGCGTACCTTATAAAATAAATTAATAAATGTGTAAAAAATATTTAACAACTTATCTGCATAACTATTTTTATTATTATTTGGACTACGGTGGTGCCGGAAGGTTAAAATAGCTTTACGATATGATGGTCAAAGTTGCATTTAAGTTTGAAGAATCATCTTTAAAATCTGATAGAGATAACAATTAGTGATTTTCTCATCCTTTATTGGATATCATTAAACTCGAATGAGAAAATATATTCGCCATGCCATAAAATTAAAAGTTATTTAAAAGGCTAGACCTTGCGGCTACTGAATTCATTCATAATTCAATTTATTTAAAATTTCATCATGATTCGTCAACCGGCCTGTTATAAATCCGTCTTATGAACTTGAGATTATGTATTCAGTTGGATTCATTCCAGCGTTCCACATACACACTGTTAATTGTTTCGGTTTTTGCTACAGCGTATGTTGCAATATTTACACCGACAGAAAAACGGTGGAAAACAATATGAATAATTGAAAAGCTATTCTACCGACTTTCTATAAGAAGTAGGTTGTGAAATGGTGTAGGTATTGAATTTGCGAACAATTACTATAGGTATAGTTTACATACATAACCTAGAAGAAATCTTTTCCTGTGATATTTCGTTAACTTTTTGCATTGTGATGGTATATATGGATGATTAGTGACAAGTTGATGGCCTACAGCGAATATAAATGCACTCACACCTAGAATCTCAGCTTCTTGTACGATTTATTTACTATATTGAAAAAGGGTGACGTTAGGAGTACCTATAATCGGCAACTGTGTATGAGATGATGGATGAGTGTCAATGAAGCGTAAGTGGTCTGTCAGGATCGGGACAATTGGGAACCGTGATCTCTGCCTACCCCTCTACAGGGAATCAGACGTTATATGTATGTATGTTTGAAAGAATGCCAGATAGCACTATACCTATTCAAGTCCCCACTAGCAAAGGACAAACATAATTATAAGCGAAATATTTTCTTAAAAAAACCCAAGGATTGCATTATACCCACAATAAATCTAATGACACGACAGCCTCTATAAATATGATCGCAACAGGTAGATTTTAGGACTAATGATATAATCAATGAAAAGGGCATAAGGTTAAGAGGTCGAGATGGGGAAAATGAGATCTATCACGTAAGCCACAAGGTCCTGTAAGGTTTTAGGAAGATGGTGTCTCTTCGCGGGGAGGGGTAGTTAGGGGGGGACGCGGTACTGAAAGGGTTGTGTGGGAACAAGAGGCACCTGCGTCCCCACATGCTGCTCGCCGACCAAGTTTTTATCCTCCAACGATGGAGGGATCAGACTAATGCAGTTTTTTACCAGCCCGTGATACCATATGCACAATGATACAAGCTCGAATCTATTATTATTAGATAGACGCATCGTAAAGATTTTTCTAAGGCAAAATGTGCAATCATCTCAATAAATGATGACTAGCAATTGTTTTGTAAAAGGAGGGATGTAAACATACTGGAGTACATGTAAAGATGAATAATGAAAGGACGCATTTGCATAAATTTACACCAATTTAGACTGTTGTTAACGTAAATCTTAAATTTATATTATGCTGCGTCTGACAATTCTTATCGTACACTGCAACTGTACGAGAGATCTACGTAACCTGTATATGGTTTCGTATTTTAAGTAGGTGTGATTTAACTATTACCTAGTTATGTAGATCAACTGTGTTGTTTTAATCCATAATTGAACAAATAATTACAGGCACAAGTTAAACAAGATGCTGAATAATAACATAATTAAGGGGTAGCGAGCGAATGGGCGTTGCGAAACCGTCGATGGCATTGTTTGCCATGACATTATCGTGTCGACGAATACTTATTCCGTATGGACGTACACTCTATTTCGCGTTTACTGCTGCCTGGTTTTCGTTGAACCGTAGCCACGGTGAAGCTACCATGAATTTATGGTTCAAGTTAACCGGTTGAGCAAGGATCGGCAAGTGAATTATTGATTCGCAATTGTCGGTCGCCTCGCAAACTGGCCCTATTTCGTGCCACTATTTATTCATTTTGCAACTCGATAGGCATGGGTACTGTAACCGCAGGTTAGGGTTGACATTACATAAACGTTCCGAACGCTATTATTTAGAATGCTATTAGTCACCTTGCAATTTAAAATATTACTAAGTAGGGGTACAAAAAGAACCAGGTAGCAAAAAATAAATCAGTGACGGGGAAGATGATTACAACTGAAATCACACTCCATACACTTATTGCAAATGTTGTATTGCCTCATTTGAGAACAAGTTTAAGATATTAGTGCGACTTCAGGGGGTTTAATAGGCTTATACCCATACCCGTGCACACTCAATAATCTTTACTTGAATACAAGTGATTATATAGACATTTGATTAACGTAAACAGTGAAAGCCGTCTTCAACCCATTTGTAAGCTACTACGCATTTCGGCCATCACTTAAATTCCGAAATAATTTAATAGATTCACGTCAAACGTAGTAAATTCACAAAAGAAACGGCTCGCGGTGAACACGCAAGCTCATCTATGCATTGTTAATGAGACGAGCCTGTTAATGCCGCGAAATTCAAGTGGAAAGGCCGTCGACGTCCATCGTTGGGAACTTGACACGCACATTTGTACCTACCCTTACACGGTGGTTGGTAACGAGGTAGGTAAGTATATTGACGATATCTTTGGTTTGGAAATAGGATTGGTGGTTTAACGCATAGGTACACTTAATAATAATTGTTTATCAGGTAAACTATTATATTTATCACATTAAAATGTTGTCAAAACTTTGTTTTAAAAGTAGCCATCTTTTAACTACAAGAAACTTCCTTATTTTCGCCCTCCGTTCGTTATAACAACTTGCGTAAAGAGCCTTTCGAACAGTTTAATAAATGAGTTAGAATCCTTAAAAAAATACTAAAATAAAGAATCATCTATTTACTAAACGTGACAGAGTGGTTTATATCTCGAAGTTTTTCTACTAAATAATCTAAAATACACAGACAAAACTCGTCCTTTATCTTTTCCTTTATCAGCAAAGAATCATGGGGATTCGGAATGCTTTTAAAGCTTAACTGGTTTTATTGCGCAAGTGTTAATCGGATAAGTTTTTTGCATAAGCGGATAACCCTTTAGCTACCTGCCATTGCTGCTTCACTTTGCGCATCTTTGAGGTGCCAAACAATAGGAATTGTTTGCGGCGCTTTTTGTAATAGGGTGACGATCGTTTTGAACTGCGTGGGGAAAATGACGTAATCACACTTCACTTAAAGGTTTCAGAATATCGTCGCAGCTTTGGAAACGGTATTAGCATAACATCACATTATCTTACACACTTTAATAGGCACTTAAAATGAACCTTGAGATAACATAAGAGTCATTGAAAGAGAAGCTTAAGGAAATAAAATTAAGTCACTCAAGTTTTCGAATTTCTGTTAGTATTGTATTTATTAAAATAAGTCTTTCTATAGGTATACATATAAGTAGCTTACACAGGTTAATACCATCTCAATAATTTTTGAATTTTGCAAAACAATAATCTAGTACTACCTATATTGTTTGGTCACCCTAACCTTGCATTTGAAATTTTGAACTACGTACAAAGAGGATAATAGCAAAAAATGCAAAAGAAAACACAACTTTTTTCACATACGTAATATAGGTCAGGTGCGTATTCAACCCTTTCGGAGCGTGGGAGAGGCTTTTTCTCTATGGAGGAGGATTTCCAAAAATGAATTGAGTTTTGTGCAACGTTTTTTCACTGGCAAGTGTTTGCGATAATTTGTTCCCACAACCCCGAATGGGATCGCGGAAGCGTCGACAGCTTACAGATTGCACAATTGATTTATTACCGTTACGTAAACGGTTCTATTACGTTACGGATTTTTTTTATTCTGTGTGAGAATAGGTTTTAGAATTAACTATTGATTATTTTATAGGCATAAATTTTATTTATCCCTAACATTTTCATGCATACATATTATTATGCTTCATGGCCGTATGTCTTTACTACAAAGTTCTTTAATCACTCACGGCTCTCGTTTCAGTAGACAACCAGTAAACAATGTGACAGGTGGAGAGGACATCGCCGATAACTGATAACAGATCACGACTGTACAACCCTTTCGGAGTACTCAGAGGTTGAGTGTTCAACATCAAGGAATTAATTTAATGAATAATACTAACGAATGCCATAGACTATAAAGCCATATAGGCTATATGTAACGAAAATTTGTCCGTTTAACGTATAAATATAAAAAGTCTTTGTCTATGAATATTATTCACAAAATCTGCATTGTTCCTTACATGTTCCAATCTATTCTAAAACATGTGAAAAACAGCAATGACAGCTTTTATAACCCTACCACCATATGGCGTATCAAGATGTGTGCACTCTAATGATGTTGAATTTCTTTACAAATATATAATTTAGAGCGTCCGTTCAGTACCTGCAAAAGGGTTAATGGCTGTAGTCATAACATATTTGGCGTATGAATGATAGCAGAACTCAGCAGGGGTGCAGGTACCGGAAATGTGTGTTCGCAGTGAAATGCAACTTCCGTCTCTGTCGTATGACGCCTACATTAAAACCTTAAAAAACCGAGAGGAACAGAAGACCAATCGCTTTATAATGTGAAAGAGTTCGAGTAAAAAATATAATTGTGCGACCGGATGAAATATGAACAAGAGATCGGTAGTGTGGTTTAGAAGAACTAACATTATGCATAACATGCCATGTTCATGAGAGTAGATTAATTTAATAAATTATTTCGACATACCATCTAAACGATAACACAAAAATGGCGATATTGTTCCATAAGGTGCGACTAAAACTATTCTTAGGTGGATTTGCTAGTAAAATTAAAATTCAAAAATCTACATCTATAAAAAGCAATTTTGAATGAAAGGATAATAAAGAATGTATGCCTGGTTTTGAGAAAAAAAGTTTACGCTAAAATTGGCAACTCTACTTTTACGTTAAATTCCACCACATGTGTAACCCAGCTATACATATCCCTAGAGCCGAAACATATGCGGATAATCAGTACCCATTGCCGTCTATACGCTGAGCTTTTTGCATAGTAATTCGACGTAGGTGTAATGGAATAACGTCATCTGTTTTTGCTCTCAACGTGTGTCATAGTTCATCGGCTGGATCCGATGTCGTGAGAACAGCCTCCCTGAAAGAAAAGGGGAGTTTTTGTTACAGTGCAGTTCAGTGACTCGAGCAAATGGCAGTTTTAGGCACTTTTATTGCTTGAAGTCGACTCTACTTTGCTATAGATACAGATTTTCTATAGTAAGAGTAGTTTTATCCTTTAAACTCCATAAAGATAAGTGAATATACTACGAAGGCAAGAGGATTGAATGCATATTTATGTAGTAAAAAAACAGTATATATAATATAAAAGGATGTGCAATGATAAAGCTTGACTACCTACTACAAAAAAATTAAGGTCTATTTCCAAAAGCCAAATTTTTTGTGTGCTAGTGATAAACGCGCGCGGAAATCCATAAATGCGAAATCCTCCAAACAGGTTTTGTTTGGGACTCGTTTGTTAAAATAAACTTATCGCGTTTCCCTTTTTTGCAACTGTGTGGTTTGGGGTAAAAAACCTGATTCGTGATCTAGGGATGAGCTGATCTTTTTACAACATCATGGAGCACGCGTTTCTGAGTTAGGTTGGTAAGTAATGATTTGCTTTCGTACATTTCGTATTCTTACCAATGCTCTAAATAATTTGTACCTACTTCGTTAAAAATTTGTGATTGGTGAATTTAGCTCTTACATCAATATTACGGTTATATCCCGTTATTCAACATTACAATCACAATAAAAAAACAGAGATTATTTTATTTGCAAAGTGTAGCACTGAACATAAAGCTCCGAAAAACGTACGAAAGAAATATTTTTGAAGTAGACAAGCGTACCTACCCAATACTACCTAATGGAAAGTCTAGTTCCTTAATTATCAAGACGGAAGAAGATACCTATATGGAACATTAGTTTATGTAATTTAACCTAATAACCACGCATAGGTATTTTCATAAGGCATTCATAAAAGGCTATAATATTTCAGTTTGTCAGGTTGCAACAATCAGTTTAATGCGATTGATCAAAGTCAAAAGTCCCGTTATTCCCTCACCGTCCCACGCTTTTGCACAATATGTCTATAAAAACTTGGGTTTTTATAAAATCGCCTACCTGCTCGTGTGGCTTGCAGATTTTTGATACCTTTTGTGTTGGACTTTTTTGCCTTAATTTGTGACAATTATATCGGTATATGACTTTTTACCTGCGATTTTTTGTCGCTAGGACATCAAATTCCACCGAGTCTGCCGTTTTGCACCAAAGGTTTGTTTTCGACGCACCTTTACCTGAGATGTGGATTTACGGTTATTTGAACTTTTCTGTGTGAAGAGGATTAGGTTTGAAATAGAAATTCCTTATTAGTAAAATAGTAGTCCGAGAAATCTGTAGGACCTGTTTATTGTTATAATTCATAACATATTATGTACGTGTAAATAGTTTGACACTCTTCAAGCTCGTTATATAGCATTATTTACGAAGCGTATCACTTTTCCCAACATTCATCCGTTTCAAGTGTTGTTATTGTTAGTAAATAAAAGAAAGTATTTTTTTCAGAAGTACCTTATTTTTTGTCCAAAGTTATATAATATACCTTTGCAAAACCATTTGACCAATGAGAGAAGAATAGGTGGAGCTTGGGCCATTCATCTCTCAACAACTGTCATAAACAGTTAAAAAAAACTACAATAGCAACCTCAGTGCATTGTACCAACTAACATTTCTTATTTGAATTTTATTTTAGCATAGGTAAGTTATTATTTACTTTAACTTGAACTTGAATATGATAATATGCATTTCAATATTTTGAACATATGTATTGTCCGAAAATAAGTTTTAATATAAGTACTTTGTTCGTTTGTATCAAACCGATTATTCCTACTTATTATAAATACCTCCTCGGTTATATTATTGCCCATTTGGTAATATCGGAATCGGAAGTAGTCAGGAATCATCATCAAAGCAAATATAGCATATAGTAATTTATTCAGTGGACCCATCATTTAAAACATGTTTTATTTGTGTCTCAGTACTTTTAATGTCAAGTTCATTTGTATTTAACAAATCATAAAAAGCACAAGCTTTGTCCTTACCTTATTCTATCATGCGATCATAAGTCGTCTTTGTAAACACGCTGTAGCAAAAATATTCGGATTCCTAATCGATTAGGAATGATCTATTAAAATAGAAAACTACGAGCCAGGTAGAGCGATGAGACTGCGTTTTATAGCATAAAGGTATATCAGAGGGTTCACTGCATGTGCCATTTAAAAAAGGGATTTCACAAAAAACGGTTGGCAGGCACAAAATCGTTCGGAGACTGGAAGGGTTGAGGGGTAGGTATGGGTTAAAAACTAGTTTGGGGAGTGGGTCATTCCTTTTAATTTATTACAATGAAAGTTGGTTTTTGGGCCTACGAAATTCTAATGCGAAAAAAAGTCCAATGTGATCACTGTGATCATTGAATATTTTTTTGTTTAAATAGCGATGAAGCTAGGATGAAACTTTTAAATAAATTGAATAGTTTTAAAATTTTCTTTATCAAGATTTGTCTTATCATAGCTTAACTTTTGCAAGCAAGTTGAATAGGTCTTTAATAAAATTCGGAAGCGTAGAAATTGGCAGAACTGTCAAATTCATGCCCTTACGATGTTTCTCATAATATTTAACTAACTCTATGAAGGTAATACAATAAGGCATACTGAGGTTGAACGTTACTCATCCTAGTTTAATAAATATACTGCTTAGTTGTAAGTATGTGGGTTCGATACGTAATTTACGCTACCCAACTACTACACGCACATTCTATTTGTATTTGTATTGATCGGTACAAGAACTATTTATAACTAGAGATACCTCTATTCCTATAAGTACCTACTTACCTACGTATGAATATTAAACGGTGGAAAACTCTTTATATTATAAATAATATAAAGTATAATAAAAGCGATTGGAAGTTAATAGTTAGGCGGTGATATTTTACACTAGGTAGCTTGGAAGATTAACTGTTTCATAGCAAATGTGCATGTAGTAGGTAAGCCCCTCGATATGTGTCTTCGTAAAAAATGTATCGGAAGGGTTGTAAAAGTGTCAGCTAATTGAAAAACGCCCATGCGCCTTGTTTTTGCTAAAGAAAGAATACGGCTATGTACTGCTATAAGTTGTTGCGTATTGGCTCCCCTTGAGACGTTTTTTATTGATTACAGAAGGGGAACAAGACGAAGTGACTTCTTGAATATAAAAAATATCGGTAAATAACACACCCGCAACAATCCATGAATGTCTGTTATGAGAGGAGTTAATTATTTTGACGTTTTCTCAAAAAGGTACAGTTATTGCGAAATAATGATTTTCAAATTTGATTTGTTCAATGATATTTAATGTCAATGTCAACTGTTCATCTTTTAAATTTAATGAAGAGATAAATACGGAACATAATCAATCTTTATTCTTTATTACTTGCCTATTGTTCAATGGATGGCCTTAAAATCCGTTTTGAATATGTCTATAAGTTCATAAACAAATAAAATTTAAGGATCAGAGTTCTTTATTGAAAAGCAGAATCATCGCAAGGGAATGGCATAAAAACTAACAGATGCCCATGCATCACTTTAAGTAGATGTTTTATGTAGAGGGGTAAGCTATCCCCAAGGATTCGACAGTGATTTAAAACTCTGAAGATATTCTAGTAAATGTCCATACAATATGCCTAAGATATAGTATGAGGTAGGTCATCCGTTACTAGGCTCAACAAAGGCTTATAATTCAATAAACGGTAATAGTATATATCAATTGTTTTATTTCATCAACAAAAGAAAACCCAAACAGAGTTTAATAACAGATATCACGTTCTTTAAAACCTATCCATAGAAGCATATATAAATTTGATTACTAATAATACTAAAAACTACAGTAGGTAAGGACAACATAACTCGCCATTCCCACTCTAAAAGACAACAAATTTATCACAAAAATCTTAAATACTTACGGCGAAATACAAGTACACAAATATCATGGTCACATAACACATCTACTGTTTTACCTTCTAGATAAACTTTAACAAATTACCTACTCGAGATCTTAAGTTATAACCTGTCTCCAATACATTATATACCTACCTACTATATAAATATAAGGATAGATAGACATATACAGCTATACATCTATAGCACATAAAAGCACGAATGATCGCTCAAGCAGAATGCAAGGTTCCCCCTCCTTGGCAAAGCACTATAAATATTCGCACAAACGAGTTCCCTCTCGGATGCCTACAGTCTAGACCATCTCTGATTGGTCGGAGGCGGACCTCCTTCCTCTCGATTCGCGAACTCACACACGCGCAGCCCTCTCGCGAAACGACCTTGCTCATGATACGCCGGATTGCAAACGAGCTACTGCTGTTTGTAGGAGTTTGTTGTTTTGATGTTTTTTTATTATTTGCTTTATAGACAGTGCTGTTGTTTTTAATTCTTTATTTATTTTAAAAGGACATAGATCTGCAGATTGCGGCAACCAATTAGACAGTGATTTTTATTATTTACTTTATAGACAGTGCTTTTGTTTTTTAATTTATTTTAAAAGGGCATATAGGTATCTGCAGATTGCGGTAACCTATTAGACAGTGCTTCGTTAAGCTATTTCAATATAGATTTAAAAGTTTTGAATTTTTTTTATTTATTTACTTTACTAGACCGTGTGAACAGGTATTCGATTAATATTAAGAATTGAACACATCGAAACGATACCATATAAAAACATTGTAAATTAGATAGGTAGGTAATTAGTTACCTAACTACGTATTTATGCACCGATAATTTGAAAAATCAAATAAACATCAATTTAAATACAACGATAGTAAAATGAAAACCTCCTTACATGTGTAAAATTAATAGACAAAATTCAGTTACTTGCATTGATAAAAAGGGAATGCAACAATAGTCTTTATTGTGATCAAAGATGCTTTTTACCAATTGATTCACACGCTTGATTCAGAACGGAACCAGTCTTTGCATAATTGCGTAACGGCCGGTTGTTTCCGAAAGGTAGCCAGAGATCAGAGGTCAACGCGACCGACCCAACTTGGAGCGGTGGCGATTGCAAGTTTTTATCATAGATAAATTGTAGGTTAGTTTTAATAGCAATATTAGAACACTAGATATGGTGCTGTAATTTTTTTTTATTTCTTACAACTATCAATATTTATCAACGGAAGTAGGTTAATCTTAATCTTAGTCCAATGGGCTACAGAAAACAGCGCCATGAGACCTAGTTTTTCCTAGATGTTACTATAGGTTATGTAAACGACGAAAAGCTCATCAGATTGTTAATGTATAATGTTTTCAGAGCCTTAAGAACACTATGCACTATCTACAAATATGCTAGTCCAAAAAGTGTATCACGCCTGTGACATTCTTGATTGCATAACGTAGAAAATATAAGAAGAAATATTCAAATTAATTCGTATTATACCACGCGAACTTAATACTAGTCGTAATACTCATATTTAACTTACAATGCAACGGTCAAATGGTTCTCTATGTGAAAACCGAACAAGTGGTCAGTTCGCAGAGTGCAATGCTGCGCTAATGATTGCTCGGACAATAACACAATGGGTGACCAAACGGACACAATGCGTAGAAACATAAAGAACAGAGGAGTGTCGGAACACAATGGTCACCATATATTAATTACCTTTAAAAAGGCACCGCAAATAAAGGGTTGAAAACAAGCAAGGGCCCGCGCATTATGCGTAGACTTGACCATTGTAATCACGTAGATTTTGCAAGGGATGTGTTTTAGGAACAAAGTGAGATTTGTAGTAAACAGAAAAGATGGCCATTATATTATTATTGAAGTGTTGAATTGAGTTTAAGTAAACGCTACGCTAGTTTCCTTATATTTAGAGGATGAGATAACCTTCATTGTTTAACAATTTTAATTTTATGCTTATTAGTGTAAACTATAATGAGAAAATTTTTGTTATTTTGAAAAGAAATACTAAGACAAAGGAATCTGCAAATATGTATTTAAGTTAATACTATTACTAACGAAACGTACTAAGGTACCAACTCAATTTTATTGTATATAAATAAGTTAAAGTTAAGTTAATAATGTTAAGTGAAGTTGGAATAGTTTGCAAAAAAAACTCCATTACCATTATTTTGAATTATGCAGACTAAATTAACATGCAACTGGGTTTGTTTGACTAAGCTTTGCTTCATTAGAAAGAACCAAGATCCATTGAGTTTGAATATTTACTGCCATATTTTGTCCGTAATACGCCAAGTTATCCAAAAAATCTATCCATTCAACAGTGGTCGTAGTCAAGGACATACGTTTTATGATTGGTTAGTTCCACTAGGGTCACATAACGATCCCGATCAAGGCTGTCCTGTGAACTTGCTAATCTCTTCACAGAGGTCTCCTTGGACTTGGCCAGTACTGGTCAAGCGTGGGTCAGAGGTGACGAACGGACTTCTGCACCCGGCACTTTATGCCGCGTCATTTTTATACAACCCTCGCCTTTTTGTATTCGCGTACATCTTTACAAACTATTGTCTATGCCTTTTTATATTCTTTTCTTAGACGTTGGAATCTTTCAGATTGTGATTGCGAGAGCTTTACAATTCGAACAAGTTATCTAAAAAATATGCATGAATCGATTGATCGTTAAAACTTTGTCGTTTCTCATTCCAAAGGCAGGGCGTTTTCTAGGGTTCAAAACCCCTCCGTTACGCCCAGCATGTAAACTTGGCAACACCTAGGTTATTTAAGAACAGTGAAAGCTATTGTGATATAACCAGTGATAAATAAAAATTCTTTTCACAACTTAACCGCCTCTAAGGACAAGCAGTGTTTGATAAAAGCAAATTACATGCTAGCAGGCAGATCATTTTGCTGAAGTTTATCTGTCATGAATTAAAATTTTAGCATTACAATGAATAATGACATAAGATGCCTTTTACTTAGCCGGATAATAAAGATAAAGAGTTCACTGTTGTAATGCAAAAAAATATCCAAACAAATTCACTATCCATATTTAAGTAGGTAAATGTCGTAAAACTATACATAAATTTCACTATTCCCAACGACAATTTCACAGTTAGACCATCATCTCATCAATATTCGCTGCAACGTTGGGGCTATGCAACCCCGTTGGCAGGACAGGTTGGGCATCGCCGTTGGTCACCCTTGACCGCTGACCTGACCTCATGGGACTGCAAACTTGTAAGGCCTTGGCAGTGGCAAAGCCATTCAATGCGAACCTATCACTATGTTGGATTATTCAAGTTCCCTATAAAAAATGGTATTACTAAAACTACTTCTAGAACATAGAATTAATAAGTTACCTTCCTAGATATGGCGCTGCTTTAAAACTAAATTGAAGAAACTCAAAAAACACTATTTTGCAAAAAAACGTTGTTTTATAATATAGTTGATATATTTTTGACATTAAATTGCATATAATTTAAAAAAATCATTAAATATAAATACATTTTTTTTCTTTTTAATAACTTCAATATGTTTTATGTACTTATTATTTAATCTTTTTGAGATAAAATGTTTTTTGAGTTTCTTCAGTTTAGTTTTAAAGCAGCGATGGAACTGTTTGTAAATAGTTTGGATTAAGTCGGGTATTTTGAGTTGAAGTTGCTATTTCTAAGAAAATTAGCGAAATAGTTAGGCGTTTGTTTTTTGTATTATTCTTTAATAAGCCATTCACCACTAAGGTTATATTGGCGCAAGTACAAACACTGATGCCTCGGGTTACACCAACGCCGCCAGTCGCTACAACCGAAGAGAAACGAAGTTAAAGCTCCAATTCTTCTCTTCCTTGTTTTTCGGTTGGTTCCAGTTGAGGAACCAAATTTTATCCCAAAGCGAACATATTTAGCCAATTTGGGACCACAATTGACTAAATAAACTTTCACTTATCTGCTGACTTTGTTGACGAACCATAGACGACTGATTTTATTTTTATTACTGCGACTTATGACAACATTATTTTGGCTTCGATTAAGATAAATAACAAATAAGGGTGAGATGGATAGAGTATCTAAGACTGAAAGAAAATTGATGACATGTCAGATCCACACTCAGTAAATAGTTAACCATAACTAGCGGCTAATGACTAATTACTTATGATAATCACGTTGATTTCCTAATCTTTAAATAACAATTCGCATTGCGTCTCATAAATAAAACTAATCCATAAAAAGAAAGTGCTTATATGACTGACAGTTCAAATGTCAGATATTTGCATGAAAACAATCCATTCGGTGGAATGCATGATTAATTGTATTTGCAATTTCTACGCAAACACGCGGGGTTAACGGGCGACCCGTTTGCAATATTTAACAATGAGGGTCATTGATCAATAAATCAGATGCTACTAGATATTTCGCTCGTTTCCTACAAAAGAGTTTTATTTGGGTTTCGTCTATAGGAAACTTCTAATAATAGATAATGCTTGAAATCAGTGATAGTTAGGTATTATCTGCAGTAGACACTTCTCTAGACTCTGGAATGAAATCTAGATAAGCAAAAGTGCTTTGCGGAATTAACCAATATGAAAGTCTTCACCAAAGAATCCAACGTAACCTATATTTCACATTAAATTTTATGAATACTCCGTATATTATAAATTAATTTTAATAGCAATTTTTTGCATTTGCATTATAATTGTTAAAAATCATAGAAACATGATGAGCCATTTATAATTTATTTCAACTATTCATCATATCGTTTTATATGAGCTATATTTGTTTTAGATATACCTTGGTGGACGTTATTTTAGTCTCCGTCCCTGTGATAACATGTCATTGCATTCATAATATTTTGATAGATACCATATAGAGCACGGTTACCTAAGCACTAATAAGCCATCGCGCACATGTTGCGTGGAACTATTTGGTCTCTTCATCTTTCGTTACCCATAAAAAAGTTAATGTAGATGCCTTGGATAATATTAAAAAAGAGTAACTTTATTTGATAGAACAAATATTTTAGGTACAAATAAAATAAAATTGGAAAACTTAAGAGTATATTGAGGATGATCTTACACATTATTGTAAACATACATTTACTTACTTACATTTACAACATTATTGTAAATTTGAAATTTATGTGCAAATTGATAGCGAATTACAGAATGGACTTAAATTAGAGAAACATTCAGGTTTACTCTTATTCGAGAAAGTCTAAAGGCCGTAGATTGGAAATTATAATTCGTATATTATACTCAACGAACAAAGATTCTTCCTGCCATAGCTATAACAGTGCTGAGGTGACAGTATGGGAATATACCAACGCCCGTGCTTCAAGTCGTGAGAAGTAGGAAACGGTGTACTCTTTTATTTTGTTTGGAAGCAATTAAATAAACTTTTAATGCAATTACAGGGGTGGTTATTTAACGTAATTGATTTTGTTTTATTTCTGAATCTTACCTTGCTTCCGCCTCAGTTCTATTTTCGATATCATATCATATTCAAAGGGAAACCGGATTAATTTATCATGAGTCTTGATTATGTGATTTGGGTTCATTGCAAGTCAAAAATGTTTTCATTTAATTCACTTGAATTTATTATTATATAAAACATGTCAAATTTGTCATTGCTACTTAAATCGTGTGCATAAATAAAGAAAAAGTTGAAGAAATAGAGAAAACTAATGTATTGTCACCATATCCAAAAACATTGTGATAATGTGTAGTAGCATTTTTCAAAATATGTTTTCATTTCTATGTATTGCATTGGTTCATACATTTGCAAATAAAATAAATTTTGGATAAATTACATCCTTTGTTAAGCAACTGCCAATCACTTAAAACTATGACCAGCCAACAAAAACAATAGATTACATTGTTTGAGTCGCTCTACCAATATTTGTAATAAATTCTAATTACACGATTTGGCATCTATTTACCATGTTTGGTAACAATTTGCATAGTGTGCGATAGTGTTATCTCTACAAACGGCCCAGAATGCGCGGCTTGTTGAGTCAGGTCATGTATTGTCCGTTTGCTTAATGCATTCGATTTGGGTACAAATTTATTGTATGGTTTACAGTCAGAATTTATTAGATAATATCGGATATAAACTTTTATTATAACTCTAGGTACTTAATAGTACGTGAACGATACTTATCAACATATTCATGCAATTACTGTAATATACTACCAGGGACCTTCATTATTACATAAAGTTACTTACAAAACTTTTATGATGCTTATGAGACCATAAAACCATACTAAATTCTAAAAAGGCATTTCAAACTCCTGAACATCAACAAACTATACTTCGAAACACAAATCAAAACACAGCTTTCTAAGCCAGTTGCCAACAAAGCGTCTCTAGAACGTACGATGATGCTTCAAAGCGTCGACTGTTTTCCTGGCCTCGAAAACGTTGATAGCCGAAAACACGATGCAGCGCAGTGCATCCGTTGCGAGGTAACGCAGTTCGTGTTGAGGCAGGCCGCGCCGCCACCGCCGCCGCCGTCCACGGTACATAGCTAACAGTTAGTTATTTACTTTCGTGTTTTCTCGTTCACTTTCGTGGAAGCTTTTGGGCATGGAATTGGAGAATGGATTGCTTAGTATTTGCTTATTGATGCGTTTAAGGTCTAGTTTAAGATTGAAAAGACTAATTAGGTACTTTGTAAAAGAATGAATGTAAAATAATGAAGGTTTAATATGTTTATCTAATTGGATGATCAAAAGATAATAATAGGTTCGATCATCTACTGAGTTTCTTTTACAGCCGAAACCATTTTCAGTCAATTAAGATATTAGTTTGTAGGTAGGTACCTAAATAGAGACATTTTTATATCATTAGGTAGGTATGATATGCGCAGCTTAATAACCAGAGCGATCACTAAATTATAATATGTAGAACTAGGAAACCAAAAATATCACTCAGGTAAGTATCTACTGTGCATCATACATGAAGTAACAGTACAAGCACAATGAATCGATGCAACTCGTTCCTTACTTTCGACTGAGTTAAGCCCCGTCTGATTTCTATCTGAAGAGCTCGTGATGCAACCCATTCATGGTTTGGAAGGCAGACAGACATCGCTTGCACCTTCCGTCTGTAACTACTGTTGAACAATGGCTGTACTGTTATAATTAACCGTGTTACAATACCTGACTACGCTATATGTAGGTACAGATACGAAAAACTGTTGTGATTTTTCCATTCATTCAGCCTTTGTTAACATTGTTGAAAAACACACATTGAAATGAAAACTGTTACCATATTAAACGTTTATTTCCTTTTTTATACATATCTTATGATGTAAGATTACGAAGCCCCCTTTTTACTGATCCTGTCAAACCCTGCTCATTTTACAAACATCAGTAGGTACAGCTAAAAAATAACACGTGAATGATACAACTAAAACTATTACACCACGAAAATAATATCGTAAGGAATGTTGCATCCATAATAGGAGAACGAATCTATAAACTTGTTGTAGTTTCGGCCAGATCCGGCTGCAAGGAGATGCTCAAGGACCAACGCGGGGGCCGCGGGGGGCGGGGCAAAAGTGCAATGTCCTCGCTTGCAACATGGCCGCCAAGATGCAGTAACCTCACGCCTACAACTTATACGGCGAACGCTATAAATGCATGCCTCACATTTTTTCCTATGCGAGCCTGGTGCATGTTGAAGATAAACTGTCTGAGTGAATTATTGGGAGCTTTGATTTATTGGTAATGAATTCCTGAGTAGGCACTGAATTTCTTCGTAGGTACATCCAAGTATTCTAGGTAAAGAATAACATTTCATCTGGAATAAAATAAATTTTAAATATAAATGAATGAAAATGTTAATACCTATTGGTACGAATCTGAATTAAGTAGGTACTTTTGTCACAACATGTTTGTAAAACAGCAATCATATACCTAATTATAAATCTCTTTCATCCTTCTAGGGCTGTGTACTAAGGTATTTTTAGAATTTTATCTCTTAATCGCCTCTTACGATACGCTAAAATTATGCGAAGCTTACGGAATTCTACCCAATTCCCAGATCATCGTGCCACTTTACATGATGAAAGTAAGGAATCGGGGGGTAACTGAAACCTGTTAACTGCATGTTGCAGGAGCTATCTATTACAAAAGGTCCTTAGTTGTATTACGAGAGAAAACTTCGTCGCAATATTTATGAATACTGAAAGGACCTATAAACGTCAAACATAAAAGTAATCTTAAGAGGCCTTCCTATGATCTATTGGTAGGTATAAACACAACTCGTCATTAAAGAGGAGAATAATATTAATCTATTATACCTACTACTTAGTGCGAATTTAAATCTTAATTTAATCAAACATGAAATTCATCATAATTACGCTGTCGAAGAGTAATTAGGTACCTTAATTACGTATAAATATTTGCCGAAGCAGCAATCTTACGCAACATTCGCTCTAAAGACACTCTCGCACACATTGTTTTCTCAATAATATCCATAGGCATGTGTTGTTATCGTAAAAATGTGTTTGCACGTTTACACGGCAGTTTGGATGCGTATCTTGCGAGTCATTAGAAACTATTCGCAATTAAGAAACGATTAAATTATGTCCAAAAAGTCACGTTTGCTAACGTTCGGCTTGATAAATGTAGACGATTTGTTTTGTACTCGTACGTACGTACCTAATCATACTGTAACAAGTATTCTCTTTATTTTTATATTTCTTATGACGTACATTTGTTTAGATATTGAAAAGTAGTTACATATATACGAAGTACTATATAGTTATACCTTAGTAAAAATGTATAGTTCATGTTTTGAAAATGTACTTGCTTTAATCGTTGTATTCCTATGAAATAAAGATATCACTATCAAGTTCTAGCCAAAATAGCGTTAACCAACCATCTAGAGCATACGGTTGATCCACTGACCCAAACCAGGCGTAGGTTGGCGAAGTGCAGCGGCGTGGTTGGCTACAGACTTGACATTGAGGCAGGATCGAAGCGTCGCGGTCCCTGACCTGACTATTTCGAGTGGCAAGTGCCGCGGTGCATTGCATACCGAAATAACCAGCCCCCCGCGCCCCTCCCGGCAGGATGTGGTGCCTTAGCCATGCGGGGCACGGCCTCACGGGAAGGGCACTTCAAAGAAGCCGTACAACATGCCTACCCCTTGTGTTCTGTAGGTATAACTACATGGTTGAAGTTAACATGAAGTGGGGTTTGGTCTTGGTTTAAAGTCTGAAAGAGAGGTCAGATGGGCTAATATCTTTACCAGCTAACTTTATCTAACTTAGTAAAATAATGACTGAGACTTTAAGGGAGAACATTACATGTGTATCTGTATAGTTGAGTTCGCCTTGTAAAATATTGGCTAGTATTAAGTCTAGTGCAGTTAAAATCCCAATAAATAATTACGAAAATACCTATATTCATGGCATTAATAATCCGAAAGCTCGGCCGTCGCTCTGGGATGAAAATGGAGTGGTCACATGCAACCCGCATTCCCTTAAAGAGAGCTGGTTGTAATTTGGATTATAATGAGCCGTGGCGGCCATGATGGACGAGGGAAAGGCCTCTCCAAGGCTGCGGCGCGACGCTCCCGAACGCTTTCACAACGGGTCGCTAATAAACCTCGTAATTATGCATCTCTAAGACCATGGACCCGTTTACTCGTATAAAGTTCTGGAACTTGGGTACTTAAATGAGGTAACTGAGGGATATGGGCATAATAATTTAGAATCTTGATGGTAATGTCGGGAACTAACCCGTATTTTGCTTTGTGAATTTCTTTCTTATATAACACGAAAATTACTTTATATAAAAACTGAAAATTGAAGCATAACCATGTCCCATAATTCTGTCTCACTCTAACTAAACTATAGATCCAATACGTAAGATAGGTCATGAATTTATAACTGTGTAAAACAGCGACTAAATAGATCTAAAGGCTTAAACCCGGAAAACATTTTCATAAGTGGGACGTACTGCTGATGAGGTTTGCAATTCCAAATGCAATGCAATCCATTCCATTGCGTACGTGCACATAAGCCACGTATGCTAGTGTGAGTGATGATAGAAGAGTGTGCATGTGTGCCAGTGTGCGTCCGATGCAGTCTCTAATCTGCTGCGCAGGCGCGTAGTGGCTACATTCAAGGTCACTGGCCACTGCAGCCGCGGCCAAATGCACCGAGGCCGCCGCTGGCTTCGTCACTCTATTATTATTACGGTTTACGAGCGTACGCTCAGCCAAAATGTTAGATCATAGAGAATTTTAACATATTTTAAAGGACGCCATTTTTGTTTTGTATATCTATTGATATTCATGTTCGTACAGAATCTAATTATAAGTATGTAAGCAATAATAAATAGGTTACACATACAGAGTAAATTATTGTTTAAGTAGCCGTCCTTGTGGAGTCAAGATTAAGTTACCTATATTTGTAAAATTTATTTATTTAACGAGATTGACTGCATACTTTATTAAACGCGTTCTATAATATATATTACGTCTATATTATTTTAAACTTTCTATGCATTATAGTTTTAAGAGATTCGCGATTTATACTCATGATTAATAGCAAACGGGACTTATCGCGTATGTTTTTAAATAATAAAGTTACCTTTATTAACCCGACGTTTCGGCTACGTTACAGCAGCCATGGTCACGGGCAGACTGACGACGCATATTTCTTCGCCTCCAACGCAGCGCTCTGTCAGATTCTTCTCCGACTACCCTCACTGCTTCGTTTTTATTAAACACACGCGACCTACACACTACACTCACAGTATCTTGTGGCTTCACACGATCATGCTGAACCGAATGTCGATCTATCACGGTATTCCACGCCGAAGACAGTTTGTAACCTCCTTCACGATTGAATGTACTGTGCTTTTTTATTTCAATCGCCTCGCGTACAATTCTACTGTAGTATCGGCGTTCACTAGAGAGCACAGTGGGTTTATGAAGCTCAATCCAATGATTTGAACCCTCGTTTAGTAGATGTTCGGCTATTGCTGACCTATTGGTATCCAATTTCTTGACCGCTGCAATGTGTTCCTTCACTCTGTCCGCTATAGACCGTTTGGTCTGTCCGACGTAAGATTTCCCACAGCTGCAATCAATCTTATACACACCCGGTGTTTGGTACGGGATTACATCTTTAGGTGTTCTCAGAAAGTCTGTTACCTTCGAAGATGGAACGAAAATAGGCTTGATCGAGTAGTTCTTCAAGACTGTTCCAACTTTGTCTGTAACACCCTTCACATAAGGCAGGAACACCGGCACGCGATCCACACACGGGGGTTTCTCTCTTTTGGATATACGGTTTACCAACTTAGTACCTACGTAATGACCATTTCTCCTAAGTACATCCCGAACATACTGCAGCTCCTCGTCCATATGCTCAGGGTCGCCACAGAAACCATGTGTTTCGGATGATGATGTGAGGATCCATGGAGGTACCGATCTGTGTGTGTAGGTTTTCTGTAGTGTGTGTTTACACACACAGATCGGTACCTCCATGGATCCTCACATCATCATCCGAAACACATGGTTTCTGTGGCGACGTCTCTCACAAGCAGGGCTAGGGATTTGTGCGACCCTGAGCATATGGACGAGGAGCTGCAGTATGTTCGGGATGTACTTAGGAGAAATGGTCATTACGTAGGTACTAAGTTGGTAAACCGTATATCCAAAAGAGAGAAACCCCCGTGTGTGGATCGCGTGCCGGTGTTCCTGCCTTATGTGAAGGGTGTTACAGACAAAGTTGGAACAGTCTTGAAGAACTACTCGATCAAGCCTATTTTCGTTCCATCTTCGAAGGTAACAGACTTTCTGAGAACACCTAAAGATGTAATCCCGTACCAAACACCGGGTGTGTATAAGATTGATTGCAGCTGTGGGAAATCTTACGTCGGACAGACCAAACGGTCTATAGCGGACAGAGTGAAGGAACACATTGCAGCGGTCAAGAAATTGGATACCAATAGGTCAGCAATAGCCGAACATCTACTAAACGAGGGTTCAAATCATTGGATTGAGCTTCATAAACCCACTGTGCTCTCTAGTGAACGCCGATACTACAGTAGAATTGTACGCGAGGCGATTGAAATAAAAAAGCACAGTACATTCAATCGTGAAGGAGGTTACAAACTGTCTTCGGCGTGGAATACCGTGATAGATCGACATTCGGTTCAGCATGATCGTGTGAAGCCACAAGATACTGTGAGTGTAGTGTGTAGGTCGCGTGTGTTTAATAAAAACGAAGCAGTGAGGGTAGTCGGAGAAGAATCTGACAGAGCGCTGCGTTGGAGGCGAAGAAATATGCGTCGTCAGTCTGCCCGTGACCATGGCTGCTGTAACGTAGCCGAAACGTCGGGTTAATAAAGGTAACTTTATTATTTAAAAACATACGCGATAAGTCCCGTTTGCTATTAATCATTTCTATGCATTCTTTAATTATTGCTATATGACATTACCTCATCTAGGTGACACATATGCGCTAGCGTATTATAATGAAGTTTAAGGTAATAGGTATTTGCCTGATCTATTTGTATTTTGTCGTCAAATATATATCAACGTATGAGAAGTCAAGATACATAGTTATACAAAATAGATATGTTCATATAATGGTACCTATCCTTAAGTATTCATAATGTCACAAACATTCATACATTAATTTAAGGATACTTACACAAATCTGTCAACAAGATTGTATTAGCAATAGCGGTGTTTGTTCGAAGGGAAGAGGGTGCGTCTCAACGCGAGTTATGTAGTGTTGTAGAAATTCAATGTCCGGGAACGATCGGGCATCGACCTAAGCGAACTGCGTTTAATATATTGGGAGGGCAATTCACCGTCGAATAGTTGTCATGCCTAATAAAGGAAGCGAAAATGTTAAAATATTCTGTCCGGCCCATTCAAGCGGCTAATGTCGTGGCGGCTCCGAAAATTTCTATTGATTTTAGTTCCAAAGAATGAATCATATGCGTTCGCGTTTTGAAATTCAACTACTAGTGCGTGAATCCTGGTTCCCAATGAAAAATTATACTAAAACGTTTATGATAATTATGACTTTATGAGAACGTTCACGACCAACTCAATGTAGAATCCTTTACTGACTAATTATGATGTGTCCACATTACACAGTAGTGAAGGTACCGTTAGTATATGTAGCTATCCATTTGGAAATATGTAATAATAATTAAGTTTAATACACACTTACTTCATTTTAACTTAACTTTCGGTACATTAACCTACGGAACTAAGATAAATATATCTTATAGTAGTGAACCTAATTGTTTAAGGAAAGGTCCACAATATCTTAGCAAATAGTAAATAATTAAACCTACTGATGCATTTTATTTATACTTCATATTCAAAAGGTAACATTGAAAACGAATTTGCTAGGAAGTATGTTCTATATTATTAATATTATTTTAGGCGTTCATCTAGGTACATGCCATATACTTGTCGTGTCCATGGTACTTCATATCAAATATGCAAAACCGTAACCTCGTATCAAAAACGTTATATTTTGTATCGCGTTACACATTTCGACTTGTATGTCCGCGCATGTCCAAGTCAGATTAAATATTTATGTATGTGTGTACCGTGTAGCTTTCAAGTGTTGAAATTATGTAACGGAAACTAGTTCCTTCATTTAAAATGGTGACTGATTAAGACCATGTATTAGTGGGATCAAAACTTTCTAAGTCAACAACTTGGCAGCTTTTCAAAACTGGAGCAAGCTCGCTGACTATAACATGTCATAAACTCTATCAATATAAAGCTGAAACTCACTTATTTGAAATAATTGCCCTTGAAAAGATAAATATGATGATGATATACAAATAATTTTGCTTATCTAGAATCTGCTAAATGTAACGCATTATCTTTGAAGCTTTTGATTCTGTACGGCTCTTCATATAATATAAATTTGTTGGCAAAGAGACCTTGCAAAAAAAGAATTCCTTGAAATAATTCCTTGATTTCTGGTTTCAGAGTGGTTAATTCCAATGGTTAGCACAGCAGGTACTCGGCTGAATTTTTTGTTGTTTTTTTCACCTACGGGGACCATAAAATTAGTTATTGCATAAAATCTGCATTGACGAGAACCCTTTATTTGGGGTTTACAGCCTCCTATTATTCGGTCTGTGCCATCCTCAAAGCGGCGTCTTTTTTGATATGTGCAAAGCCCATAAAATAATAAAAATTGCGCTATTCATGCAGAAAATGTGCTCGGCAAAGGGTTAAGGTTTCTCTTTTATTTTTATGCCTTTTTGACAACTCTTTCTCTCCGTAGCATAACGGAAACAATGCCTTTTCAAATTTCTTTCGAGTAAGACTGCAATAAGGAAGACCTCAAGCTATGTTTTCAAAATACGTGCCTTATCTTTCAGTAAAAAAACTTGCACATGTAAAGTATTTATTAGAACATAATAAAGTTGTGTCGTAGAATATTTTTATGACTTTGGCAGTTCCATAAATATCCTTATTGTAAGCTTAAAATATTGCACCATTTCCTAGAAATGCTAACTTTCATTTGTCTGAAATTGCCATTGAAGAATCTGCCAACTAATACTTGAGCTTATTGAAAGTGAGAATAGAAAACCTAAAGTTTTATGGTGGCTATGATAATTTTACGTAATATAAATTTGTTATAACGATAGATAACATTCTTTCGATTATATAAATATTCTATACCCCTATTTCTCTAAGAGTCAGGTAGAGACTGACTATCGCCACCTTGAAAGATCCCGACAAATCTCTCTTGCCTCACTGTCATAATCATTTATAACTTTCTCATGCAAGCTTTTCATTTATTCACACTATACAATTCAGAAGAACACCTATTTTTTATCTGATCTATACATCATTATTTTATATACTTAAGACACAGTAAGATCTCCGTGGCCTTCCTTTTTAATCCTTGCCATCAAACTTGATTTAGAAATCACGTAACCCTCCTTTTAATTATCCACTCCATGTGCTCAAACTATATTTTTATAATGTTTTTCTATTTTGATTTTTAAGATTTTCATATAGATGATGTATGGTACCAAATGAATAAAATTTAGACTTAGCCTAAGTTTGTATAACGTTAAATAAAAAGACAACCTCACTAATAATAAACTTTCACATTTTATAAGGGTCAGTTTGCAACATCGTAAAGGGAAAGGAAGTTGAAAATATCTTTACATACAAAATTGTAAAAAATTGTTAAAGCCGCCGACTTTTTATATTTATTTTGCGACCACCCAGTATAGAGGAAATAATAGGCTTGCATTTTAATAAAATATGAAAAATCCCTTTGAATTGTTTCTAAAATTACTTGATATTGTGACCTTTCTCCAAAGCTATAAGTTTTACTGTTGTTAATTTTGTACAGGTATCTAAACGTGAATCCATTATCTAATTTAATGAAAATAGTCCTTTGAGGAATCACCGGTGGGCGGCCATCTAGCACTCGGAGGTCATCAGATAGGAAGGCGTACATACGGCACAAAGGTAAAAGGCTTCGATCGGCTTTACGTAATTTTACTTGACATGTGAAAACATTTCAATGTTTGACAAGCTGAGGGAAATGACAAAAGTCAATCTATGGGGGTACATCATTCGTCAAACATTCGAAATTCGGTAGGTGGCACGCGAGTGCTTAATAATGCACGATATATCGATGTGGGGCATCTAAAACACCACCCGTTTGTTGTCAGCGGAAAGTACTTTCATTTGTTCCGAAAGCACGATTTTCATCACTCATTAAGAAGTACGGAAATTTTGGTTAAAATTACAATTAAAAGAAAATCAAGGTATTTTTTTTATTTCTCTAATAAACCGTTAGCTCCGTAGGTCCTGTTCAATATAAGGGTATTACTCCTTTATAGAGTACCATTACGAGAGGTGGGTAAATTGGGGAGGCAGGGAGTCAATTTGGAGGCCTGTGGCCAAAACTCCTCAACGTGTGGGCCGGTGGAGGGTTGCCAAATGACACGTATCAATTATTCAGTCGAATTTCCCTGCCGCATTTGCGTGTGAAAGACAAATAGCTGTCGATCGGACGCATCGAGGCCAAGCACACTCTTTAATTACGTAGATATGTATAAAATGGAAACCTTTTTGATTTTATCAGTAAACTCTAATGTATTTAGAAATGGTTTTCGGCAGAGTATCACAAAGTTATTGAATGCGTAATTTAAGATCGATTTAGCAACGATGATTTATGGCCACATAATGTCCTAATTGTAGCGTTCCAAATGCGTGCTGTAATTTTTCATGTTATCTACCATGTTGTACCTATTGAAGTAATGCTAAGAATAGTGTATTTTCACTAAATATTTTAGTCGTTGTGGTGAACTAATTAAGAGGGTAAAATTTAACCAGGAAGTAACTTATGGACGTGTCGTAATTGTGTTTAATTTTACTCTTGCTGTTAATTTGGAACTATGATATTTTGTAATCTTATCGGTAATCCGAAATATAGGTAATATGTATACATGCCTAATACGGCGAAATTATCAAATTCATTCTTTACTTTTTCTTAAATTGGGCTAACAGTTAACGTACACAATAATTATTGCTCACTTAAATTAATAACAATAACTAGTAATTACATTACATTTATTACAGTAAACCTATTCTAAACAAAAGAATGGATTCAGTTCTATCTTAAACTTCCATTGAGCTACACGATGTTAAAACAATATTTCATTTCAAATATCAATATTCATTTTACGTTGTGTATAATCGTATGTAGATTTGATACCAGGAGCATTTATCATAAGCGTGTATGTACATATGTGTGAGTCGGCATAATGTTATCTAACTCCTAGTGGCGAACCGGTTGCTTGCCAAAAATGAGTCACGCGGCGCGATACCTACTCAGCAGAGGCTCTTATTCGTCCTTAGGCAAATAGGAAGTGTGTGTTGTTGATCACCGCTTCTATGATTGGCTGATAAAAATACTACTTGAGACGTAATAAAAAATGTAATCTACTATGTTTTGTCTCGCTTATTAGTCGATCTCCTACTAAGTCATGACAGCCTGGTAGTTTTTCGTCTGATAGCTTAAAAATAGAGTAGGTTTTTGTTTGAATGGCAGGGTAATAAATACATTTGTGTGCATTATGCAGTGAGGTTGTAAAAGTTTGGTAAAGTCGGATTGTGGAAAGTGGTAGTAGCTCTAGTGGGAATTATGGCCACAGTTAAAACGTCATGAAAAAAGCTTATAAGTGAAACCGAAATAATAAAGTATAGAGCAGTTCTCGGAATTGGCAATAGGCCTCTTGTGTTGTTATGGCATCCTGGTAGCGGTGTGCGAATTCAGCGTAATTTCACGCTCACTTATTGTCCCGAATTTTTTTGTGCTCGCACGCGCGTCTTATAAAAAGCAAAGAGTCATTGTTAAGTAATCATGACTCCGACTGCACAACAAAAGTGGACCGAGCTTTGTTGTTATTATTACCGCTACGCTGCATTTATTACGACAAAGTAGGTCGGGGAATCCATTCATTCATCGATCTCTATGTTGTTTACTTGCGAATTCATGAGTAAGGCAATCAGCAAATATTAGTGTCTACATTTGTGAGACAACGACATACACGACGACGACATTTAGCTATTTTTTATGCGATTATAGTCGTGGATGGTGCATAAATTGCACAACAAGAATAGAAATTACAAAGAGCATGACGGCGTACGTTGCGCATATTGGTAGAAAGGCTTTTCATAACGGCCCGAGGCCTTATCGCACGTACCTACGTTTTCTATCTCTGTGCATACGCAGCGTGCGTGTGTTCTGCGTTTCGCGCGGCACACACATCGCACGTTCCAAATGGAAAACATTGATTAATTTCGCAAACGGCGTCTTTGTTTAAGCCGCTTGACATTTCACAAACGTGATGTTTATTAAGAAATAACGACGCATTTCAAACCGCGATAAGGAGTTGCATTAGGCACACGCACATTTTCTAAAAAGTAATGTCGCAATCGACGCAATATCTATGCATGTCATTATCAATTTATACTCCGTAACATACCTAAAGAAGTGTAATATTGTTGAGCAAACGTGACGAGTTAACACATTAGCGACTGCGTTGTTGATAACCACGCATTTAAAACTATGGTGTCCAGAGTTATGCGAATGATAATGCGAGCATTGTCAGATATATGTTTATTTGCGGTCGGCACAGCAAAGTCGCCTAAAATATTTGAATAAATACACACTTTTGATAAGCTGGGAGTGTTCAGAGAATTCTGTTGCATTCCGATAACACGCGGTGCGATAAGCCAAATGACAAATTGCAATGCAGAACGTGCATATTCGACATCATTTAACGCCGGTTCTTCTGAATCACTAATTCATTCCTTTAATTTATTGACTTCGTGGTATACGAGTACCTACTTATCAAAAAGATCTCCAAGATTTTTGCTTAAAGGTTTTATGTGCAAAATAATACATCCTTAATATTTCAACAACCAATTCTATCTTTGACGGCCCATAATCATACGGAAATTGCTTGTAAACATTCGATTTACCTGATAAAATGTCTCTATAATGCTAGGGTGAACACAATTTGCCGAGTAAATCGGCAGAGGGTATCAATTCCCATCACAAAAAGGGTTTTCCAGCGTAAGCCCTTTGAAACGGGTCATATTGAGCGCGGACACTACAATATATTATAATTTGCTTGTTTTTGCTATTGCTTAGGAATACAGATGATCGTTTTATACTAGCCTTAAATAAAATTTATTCGCTATTTATTTTTATTCAAAATAAATAACAGGCTCTGGTAACGACTTGGTTGTGTATATATGTTGTAGGTATGCATAGAATATTAAGATCGAAATTATGGATGAAACAATTTTTTAGGGTTGCTTTACTTTTAGTACTATCGTTTACGAAATTGACCATTCCTTCAAAATCTTATGAAACACGTGAAGAATATTAGTTCTTTCAATGATTAATAATATCTTCATGTATGTATTCTTTAAAGTATGCGAATAAAATTTATTACGAAATAGTGCACTGAGGTTAAAATAGTTTAGTGATAAGTATTGCAACGTCTCATTTTCAACGCTAACACCTGCACGATAATTCAGTTCGAAAACCTGTTGCAATGCAAGAACTATCTCGAGAGGTATCAAATATCCGGCGAAACGGGTGCTTCAGCTCACGTTGTACGGTTGGAGCAATAAAATAATTCAAAACTAATTACACTGTCGAATGCAGTACGTGTATTTGTTGCGAAATAGCCAACAATGTTTACCCTGCCGGACAGGGTTACAAAGAAGCGCCGCAATTATAGTAAAAATACAATTTGGGCTGCAACCCCTATCTAAAAGCAAGGGTGCGATCGCAAAACCGAAGCCGTCATAAAACCTATAATCATATGGGGTTTGTTTGTCCATTGACATATGCTGGACGCTCAATAGACTTGCACTTTGGGTGCAGTCATCATTAAACGGATCAACAACATGTTATATTAGAATGTAACATCAGTTCTGCGTAGAGTAATGATTTGCTTTCGATGTTGACTGTTACAGATGAAAATATTTACAAACGTAAACGCTTCTGTTAATTTATCAAAACAAAACTCATATCTTTAATACACAACGGTCTTTTAAAATGGGAAGAAAGACAGCATCACTCGTATTTTGAGACTCGACTAAAAAGTAATGAACACTAGTTCATGGTAGCAACAACACACCCAACACATTTGTATTCTTATTACTAAATATGTATACCTAAAAATATTGCAAATTAACTTGCGAATTTGTATGTTCCAGTTACGCATAACACCGCTGCGCTTCGTTCAATAGTAATACGAGCGATCGCATTTTTGTTCTGTAGACAAGTTTATTGCAAATGATACCTGTAATTAGAGCACGGACTGGTATCGGGTTGGGCATCGGTCACACTGGCACGGTACCCTATCAGCTGCTATCATCTGCACTTGATTACTAGTTCATTTTTAGTCCGCCACGAATAAATTGCAACGGAATGTTGGAAATTATTTCGCTATGACCACTTTTTCACCATAATGATATTCCTTTTATAACTGTTATGTTCGGGCTCATTATTGGAAATTATTTAGAGTTATGAAATAATTTTGGACATGACTGATCGACATGTTTTTATTTAAGGATTTTAAGTGTGTTATGTTCACCCCTTTAGTAATTATGTCCTCCAGCAAGAGTGCGTAAAAGTTCACATGTTTTGGAATGAGGTTTTGCAAATGAGGTATCATTTCCTGAGAATAAAGATACCTAGGTATTGTTAAATGGAAGTTACTTTTCAATCAACTAACGATTAATAACAGCTGGGTACCCTGCCATCCTAACACCGCTCTTAGCTGTTTAGAGATTAGAGATCGAGTGTAATGCCTCCAACCAAAATATCGGAGCCAGTTTTCAACTTTCCAATGCATTTTAAAAAGTATCTAGTTTCGGTGCAACGACCACTAGCCAAAGATGGAGCCTTCTCGTTTGTAGCAGATCGGGTCCGTTCAAGGACGTCGACTCTCATACAAGAAAGCTTTGATAGACCCTATGTCTTGTGTATAAGGTTGCAAGTCAAATGGCAGATTGTGTTTAAAAAACTTGGCCAATAAGAAAAATTATCCTGTACAAAAAACGAAGAAAGGCAGCGCTGCGTGTTTTGTTCGTTTTATTTTCCTCTCGGACGCGGAGCCATGATGGGATTTTTGTAAGCAATTTATGCATGTTATTACCAGTTTCGTAGCAAAAGATATTATGGAAGATAATTATCAGAGGAATGTAATATCTCTATCTATCCCATTGAAGGGAAATATTTTTAAATACTTAATTAAAGTCTGTATACCACGAGGGTTAATATAAGTGAAGATCGATTTGTGAAATATCTGTGTTTCTATATACCTCTATAATAGCATTAATAACATAATTAATCAATTAAAACATATTTCTTCATCGACACTCATTAAATAACCATACTGTAACACTGTATGTGATACATACATACGCAACGGCGATAGGCGAATGAAATACAGGTTCTTGTTTAGCCACCAAAGTTAAGCAACTTCGGGTGTTGGTATTATCTAGATGGACCAACGATGGTCCAACCAAGTGTTGTTTGTTTCGGTGAGTGAAAACAAACATTTGGTTACTGAAGTATCCGTCTACCTTAACTGTAATTTCATTTGTGACGTCTTCTTTTATAATGTTACATAAAAACCTTTGTAAAGATTACCAACCTTTGTGTCGTGTAATGACTACGAAAGTATTGTGTACTTGCATTCTTGTTGATTATTTACACCAAGTACATTTTCATATTTCTTTGCATAAAAAAATCCTACTGAAGTAGCCCGCCATATTTTTTTATTTGACAGCAATTATGTATTGAGCGCCAACTTGTCTGCATTGACAGGTGCTTTCCGATATTTTGACAACGATATTTAACAGAACCGCCCTATTTTAAATTTATTGCACTTTTTGCGCGCTCCTCACTGACCCATTTCAAGAAGCTATAGAAAAAGTTTTGTTGTTATTTTATTCTACTATTGTACACTTGAGGTTCTATTCAGTGTATCATTAACGAAGAAGTTGTAAATATTTTAACGGATTAGAACTGTAAATTATTAAGTACAGTTTTAATTGATAGACACATCGGATCTTGTCATAAAAATATTTCTTTTTAGAAAAATCCTTTTAAAATAATACCTAGTAGATTACGTTGTAGTGGTACTCTTTTGTTTTAAAAAAAAGTTGGACATATACGCAAACATTTAGCATTTAAAAATGGCGGACCAATGGTTGTCTATTAAAAGCGCATACGCGGCACGGATGCTAATTCCGAAGGGCTCGCCTACCATAGACAATGGGAGGAAGACCGCGCATTGTTTTAGTGGGGCTCCCTTGGAGTTTCGCTACAATGAACCACTTCCGTTGGAGCGAGTGCCGCCCGAACCCTATTTAGCCACAGAGCTTACGCGACAATTTACCTTTGTAGTTAAGAGCTTTAATAATCATGATGGTTTTATGTCTTAATCATGTCGTGTGAGAAAATAAATAAAAACGTAATTAAAGTAAAAATAGTTGTGTTTGAACAGTCTTGCAAATAGATCCATTGTTATTGCAAGCTGAGCACTGTGCTCGTCTAAAAGCTTTGTTTCAAAATTATTGTTATTCGTTAAAAATATAGGGATCTCTATAATATTTTAACTCAACTAACAACATTAATATCAATCCGAATATTAGACTTAACATAAATATTTTTCTTGTTTAGTGTACAAGGTGTGTATTGATAACTATTATAATTAATTAAAGTGTTACATTAAGTTTTTGATTGTACCTATTTACCAAACTTTTATTAGGTACAATTACGAATTCAACCTATTAAATATTTTTTTCTAACAGCACACTAAGCATCAGAGCATTATTTACTCTCATGATACTCGTCATAATATGAATTTAAATAGACCATAATAAATGTTGTTGCGAACTGCGAGGGGTGCTAATAAACCATTATTTAATTGTCTCTTAACTCTTAATATAATACATAAGTCGGGGTAAGGGCCCCTGCACGGGATAATAACAGAATAACTCATTGTGTTGATCGCGTGGCAGGATGCTGGTGACAAATTATGAGGATCCCAGGGTCCCGTGAAATTACGATTACGAATATTTGGCTTTGGGGTTCACCCTTTCGCCGTTTGCATTCGTACAAAATAGAGAAATTATAAAATTATTTTCTGTATAATAATAAATTCGAGTAAAGTGAAATTGTGTTAGTAAGCAATTGACACTGCTGTTTACGTTAAATTGCATTTAATATTTTGGGGTATTATATTCATGTTCTTGAGTAGGTTCTATTCTGTCTCAGGCCTTCTATGTAATGTATTTATTGTAAACAGTAGGTATTAGAGATTGTGCCAGTCCACTTCAAGGTCAAGTAATCTATATCTACTATATATTTTCGAAATATTAGCAATTAGGGGCTGTACGTTAAATGGTACATCATAATAGAAAGAGGATCAAAACAATGGAAGGGTGCACCATAGAGCGGTGGTTTTCGCTTCATCGCTCGCATCAATTTCTCAGCTAAAGTAGCTGGCATGCGGGATGCATTATTGCTTTTTTATTGACGCTTTTTGGAACCCCAGTCTCTTGCAGTTTTTGTTGTTCTAATACGTGGGATAGGTCATGGGTCGGAGTTTAGCATCTCATGCTGGTATCAACTGCATTCATCGTGTCATGTCATTACAGATCAAGCAACAATTGTCTCGTGATTACCGCAATAGCAATTGTTTATTTTGTTTCGGCTAGGTATTAACTAACGATAGGTCATGTCCAATGAATTTAGATCTAATGCAATTCATTAGCCTTGTGCTCAATGCATTTAGATCGATACCAGCTGGAGCAAGAACTTGAAGAATTTTTCAGTCAAATAAATTTGATTTTGTAGTGAACTTGTCAATTAAAAATTGTTGGTTTTTAAATTTGCCACAGTTGTGAATTCTAAAGAGAGTTCAACATCCCGTCATTAGATCTAATGCTATTATAATTATTTTCTGATAACGCAAAACTCATAAGAGGTTTTTTACAAATATAATTGTTTTGTCAATTTGCCTTCATAGTTTATTGTTATTTGACTGCATATCATTATTACCAACAAGAAATTGCAGTCATTTGTGCAATAGGCCATTTACTTCTCTAATTAAAATACCCAAACCGGTTCGACTCACTACTTTGTGACAATAATATGAAACGTAGGTCATTACATAATTTTTACCTTTCCTTTATTTAGATTTATTCATTTAAAATGCTTAGATTGCTGGAAACATTTTATGAGAAACCAATATATTTCTCAATATTATGTTTACTTTTAAACTTTGTTATAATTGTGACGATGAATAGATATATCAGTAAAATTTTACAATATCAGTGTAAATGTAAGTTTTTTTCAGATAAGACGTGATTACAATACTTACGTACATATTTGTATCTATATTTTTCTTATAAAATATAGTATTTCAATAAGCACCTTAAATATATAAAATTATTGAGAAGAAGATTGATATATGAATATAAAGTATATAAAGGTTATTGATAATTTACATATACATAAAATTCACCTACGGAAGCGATGTGAGAAATAACCTACCGATTTGATTGAAATGTAATCAAGTAAAAAATAATCCACGGTACTTGTTGCATCGGAACATTGGAGTTTCAAGTACCTGCTACAAATAAATTAATTCAAGTTTCGGTTAGCGATCAGTCAACGATATGCAAATCGGCCATTTAACTTCAAAGGGACTACAAGTACACTTGATGATTGAAAAATATAAAATGCACTCATGGGATATACGTGAGAAAACAATCATGAACAAAATTCTTATATTTGCATATAATGCGCTTATTCCTTCTTGAGGAAATAATTATATTATAGGTGTTTCGTTTTGTAAAGATATTCTTCCATATTTTGCGTGAGAAGGCATGAGAGTAAAGAGTATGAGTTTGCCATGAGCAATTTATCGTGGTCCTTCAAGGTGGCAATTGATAGACTGTGATGATAGTCTCTCCCTGTCCCGTTGCAATGCAGAAATGTGTTATATGTACCGATGTAATTTATTATTTAATAAATATCCTTTTTCACTTAGAGTATCTGGGTTAAGAAGATGATATCCTGAAATTCCTGTAAGAATAATTCGTCTTTAGACAAAAACTGTTAAAACATTTGTTTGTCTAACATGTTTTTGTTTCAAACACCCACCCTCCGTCAATAGAGAGACACGCTCGGTCTAACAAAAAATATTGCAGTTGCATGTTCTATTTCGGAATGCATTTTGCGCTATTTTGGCGTTTCCCTCGCTGTGGGAACGTGTCAATGACCCGCTTTTGTTACTAGTTCACGCAGTTTTGGAAATTTTGTACTTGGGCCGTTGCCTACTATGCCGCGCTAGAAACATTCGCCGCGTTTCAATGTTATATATTTATTTAAATAGCGATTATTGTGCATGGTTATAATCATGTCATGACTTTTAATAGTATATAGTCTAAAGCATGTGTGGAATGTAGAGAAAATCTATATTGATAAGTTTACACTTTGCTCTTTGTTCTTCGTAGTGTATACGCAGAATGTTCAACCAACGTAATACGGCGATTTTATTGATTTATAATTGTACGTATTTATCAAGTGTTAATCTTATTATTTTTTTGTCGAAACCTATAATCAAGAGATATTGGCTCAATTTTTTAAAAGTATGCGTCTATAGAGTTTTTGTATGCACCTACAGAGAGATATTATTGATGATTTAATATTCATAATGGGAGAATTCATTGGATATTTATAGAGGTCATAACTTTACGAATTTTATAGATACAATGTAATTTTAATAAACTTAATAAGACAGCACAGATAAAATTCGAGTCGATAGATAGGCACCTAACTTGATTATCAAGTTCTCGGAACAGCAAAAGTAATTTTGGCTTTTGCTGTGCAACCGCATTCAACGTTATCTAATAAAACTCAACATTGCATTTTAATTCGATTTTTATGCTAATGGATAACCTCGAATAACAGCATAGTTGCTTTCCCGGCCATGGTGCGCGGTGACGACGCCTCGTTCGCCAGAGGCGGGCGTCGCGCCGCGAGGCTACGCTTTTTATTCAAGTACCTAATAATATGATTTCGTTGGCCGCCGCGCACACAGCGGAGAGGCGCGCCAGTGTGCGTAATGCGCGAGCGCACTCCGGCCCTCCGCGGCGCGCTCGCTGCAATTCGTCGGCAGAGGCGGTGTCTCGGCCGGCACACGCAATTGCATGAGTGCCACGGCGGCGGCGGCGGCGGCACAGTGCGTAAAAAGCGCACGCAACGAGGGACGCGGCGGGGGCGGCGAGTGCACTGGGTAGCGACGGCGCGCCGCCACTCCGCCACAGTCTCCGCCTGGCGCATCCGCGAGCAGCCGCACGCCTCTCGCCTCGCACCCCGGTGCCCAACTGTTCAGTGCTTGTGACAAATGCCTAGCGCACATTTATGAACTTTTTACAAAATCAACCAAGTTTACGGATTGACTTTCCTGTCGGTGAGTTCAGTTTTTTTTTGTTATTTTGTCTTAATTTTAAGTTAAGCTTTTGTGTATTTTGTTACTACGACTACGGTTCGCAACTTCTACGGAAAAATAACTACGAATAAATTTTAACTTAAAAGTATACCAAAATATTTTGTACCATAATATAATTAAGTTATTAATATATTTTTATTTACAACATACACATCTATAGTCATAAACGTAGTATTTGCCAAGAGTTGGGAACAGTGACGATGCAAGGCTTCGTTTGGGGGATAACCTGTTCGAGGGGAAAGTAATATAAGCCGCTTGTGATAGAGATCCCGCCACATAAGGTGGCAGTTGGAGGCGTCGCCACAGTCGCGTAATTCAGTGTTACCAGTAAACACGCCAAAACTAGCACTCACTGTGCCATACGGCTCGATACATTATAGGTTTCATTTGTAACGGTCTTTGGTTGCAGAGCTATAAACTCAAATAAAACAAATTAATATATCAAAGTCAAAATATGTTTATTAAACTATTTCAAACATGATTAATAATTAACGGGGACTTATCCTTCTTATTATATATTACATATATTATGTGTTCCTTCACTCTGTCCGCAATAGATCGTTTAGTGTGTTCGACGTAGGATTTCCCACAGCTGCAATCAATCTTATACACACCCTTATATCTTATATCATGAGTATAAATCGCGAATCTCTTAAAACTATTATTTCAAACATGGCACTGAGCATTGTCTTTACATATTTTTTACCGAGGTTAGATCAGCGGAGACCATAGCTTGGAGAAGAACTAACAAGAAACTCCGGAAATCAATTTATTATAATCACCCTTAACAAACATAAAAATTACAAAGAGTGGGCAAAAAACACAACGCTGGTAATACTAAATTTACCTTTCATACAAAATAACACGCAATGGCGGTAACGTCAAATTTAGTTCCAAGTTTGGCTACTGCCACCTTATGTGGCGGGATCTCTAGTCCCCTAAGTTTTACCTGCCGAATAAAGGTAAAAAGTCAATTTGGCAGAAGGAAGGGCCGCGGCCGTATGTAAATGGGAAGGGCCGTGCAGTCGGGTACTTGCATCGCTCCGCACAACACGCGGCTCAGTTTACATACGGCGAGCATTGAGAACGTATCGCCAACTCTACATTCAGTTAGTGTACAGATATTCGTACGTAATATAACGAGAAGCGACGTAAATGCGAAATGCATCCGGCTTGCCTTAATGAAGCCTTCTATCCAGGTACTTAGATATAAATTGTCTAATATTACTAGTTATGTTAACTGTTTACCAAAATATTTAGGAAACCTGTATTATTTTGAATGTTTTTGTTTCGTAGCCTCATAAGAGAAGTTATTCATGAAATTGCTAATTTCGTTTAATAATAACTTTGTTTAAATCTTAATAACTTAATTTAGGAATATTACTTAATAATAATAAAAAGAATCTTACCATTATTAAAATAATCTTACCATTACCATATTTATTACTAGCATCATTATATATGCTAGTAATAAATATTCCTATATTTATATTTCACTTCCAACAGTAGTTGCTTAAATGTAGATTTAAGTTTACACTAAGTTTTCAAGTAAAGTGTTCGCAATTATTGTAATGAGTACCTATGATTTATGTATTTGTAGAACTGTTAACTTACTTTAGTTTAATTAGCGAAATGTGATTAATTAGCGTTCTAAACATTGGTATTAGCTTCTGTATTTCTTATGCGAATTCCTGTTTGTATTGACAACTTGTTCATTTGGAGTTTAGTGGTCGAAGCGACTGATGATGTGAATGCATATCACGTCTGTAATCATCGACAGGGTACACAGAACCTTATACTTTAAAACACTTCAGTTACTTTAAGCATAAGTTAACATTTATTTAGCATGTAGCTTGTCTGTAACAGAATGAGTTGGTACTCGCAACGCATTTAAAGCTACCGGCTTCAATTCCTAGTCAACTTTAATGTTTGATAAGTTTTGACGACTTTGTCACCATTCAATCATCATTGTCAACCTTTTATATATATAAATATAAGTATAAATTCCATTAGATGATATCATTCTTTTTCGATATCCTATTATGTATCTTTTCGTGTATAGACTTTTTTTAGACGTCTCTTAGGTTCTGTCCACTTTGATTGGGATCGAAGGACGTGAGCAAAATACAGGTCAATGCGAAACAATAAACTAATAATAATTACCTTGCCATCGCAATAAAAATCAAAGTTATTTCAGTTTCAAATTTATGTTCTGTTTTATAATATTTAAAAAAAACAGTAATTGCATATTGTTTCTCTAAGGTTTTGTCCACTAAAAAAGTCATATATAAAACAAGGTATGTTAGTAGTAGTTGTACGACTGGTTTACTGATTCTAGTTGTTTTGGTTTCAGATTCATATCGCAAAACCATGGGGAGCAGTGAGGGACAGCAGACCTTCTGCTTGAAGTGGAACCACCACAAAACCAATCTGGTGGAGATCCTCGAAGCCCTGATCAAAGTAGAAACTTATGTCGACTGCACATTGGTGGTCGACGACCAGGTAACATTCAAAGCTCACCGAGTGGTACTCGCTGCCAATTCGCCATACTTTCAGTCCATATTGGCAGACGTACCCATGGACCACTGCAGCATATTGTTCCCCGGAGTAAAGGACTTCGAAATGAGAGCACTCCTCGAGTACATGTACACGGGGGAAGTGAACGTCACTCAAGCGCATATTCCTAGGATCATGAAGGTGGCGGAACAACTGGAAGTCAAGGGCCTCTTCGACATGACAGAGTTGCGCAGGAAGCCTGGCGAGAGGACCCCCGCAGCCTCCCCACCTCGCGTGGTCCCTGCCGCCCCCTCCAGCGAATCCCCCCCGGCACAAGTCCCCTCCTCCCGATGGCCTCCGATGCCTCCCATGCTCCCTGCACTCTCCGCCGCCTACGAATCAGTCGACATGAACCCCCTGAAGCGTAAGAAGCTGTCCAGCATGCTGGCCACCAGAGACACACCGATCTTGAGAAATGTTTTAGCGCAGACCACACAAGCTGACTCATCACAGCCCGTATCTCTAGTGTGCCATCCGATCCCACCCAACGTCCCTCCTCGTATGCATTCCAATGGATCAGCCCACGAAATGGATAGAGCGCCCAGTCCGCAGCGAAATTTCGACTATCGTCCGCGCAGGTTGTCATCGAGAGCTTCGTCTCCTCACTACAACAGGTCTGATCGCTCGGAAGACGCTCACTCGCCTTACACGGAGCGATCTTTCGACGATGACCAGCCTAGAACCTTCCACCCCTCTTCGCCTCCCACTAACTTTCAGCAAGACGTTCGCGCCGGACTCGCGCCCTATGTGGCCCCGCAACAAAAGCCAGAATGGAAACGATACAAACAGTACACGAGATCAGATATCATGTCGGCCATCGAATGCGTAAGGAACGGAATGAGCGCTTTACAAGCCTCGAGAAAATACGGAGTGCCTTCTCGTACATTGTATGACAAAGTCAAGAAGCTAGGTATCACGACGAGTCGTCCTATGAGTCGTGGCGTCAAGCGGGAACCCAATGGTGCGACCTTCCCTTACGGCTTGAGCGGAGCGCACTCAGGAAACAGCGAGGACGGGTCCCCTTCGACGCCTATGATTGATGCTTCATTCCTGCAGCAAGCTTTAGAAGGCGCGACGAGAGATGGCGGCCGAGAGGCTCTGCACGCGATGGCGCTGGCGGCGGCGGCTCATGCTGCGCTCGCCCCAAGAACGCCACCCCGCTCTCCCCACTCCCCTCGGTCGTCCCACGCAGATGAAGATCATGTGGAGGACCTGTCGATATCGAGACGACGGGACACCGAGCCACCCACGGGCGGCGTCATCGTTCCTCCGCGGAACATAGCGTTGGATTGCAGCAGCGGCGACCGCGACTGACCGACATGAGCGAACACATAAGTATATTTATTATTTTGTAAGACTGAATTAGACGTACAAACGTAGCATGTAAGCCTTTATTCATAATGTTTAAGAGAAGACGAGGACGTGCCGTGAGCGGACACCAAGCTATGATCAGGCGTTCTGGCCGGGTATTGCAATGGGCCCCACGGCCTCAACTATTTTAGCTCTTTCTTATCCTTCTATTTATTTCTTACGTTGACAAACTACTAGTATATTATAGGAGATAACGGTTTGTCAGTTCTTCTTGTGATTTCATTGTTCATGGTTTCTTCTGTTTTCTGTTGATATCATTTATTATCTTTGTTTATTTCTGTAATTATAATCTAGCATAGGTTTCGCTTTAATTAGGGATAAGTTAAAGGATTGATTGAGGTGGGGACCGTATGGTAAATGGTAATGAAGAGACACAGGAATAAGCTCGAATGACCCTTCGTCATTACTGTTTGGGCTGGGGTGCCCACCTGGACGTGTTATTGTGCAATTGTTGTCCGCAACTGTGATGTTTTATAGACTGAACCACTACTACCTCACTGTGCTTGCTCATTACACCTCAGATCTAGTCTGGCCCATTAGCCGGTGCCGTCACTACGTAGCAAGTGGCGCCGCCTTCCACATTGTTCGAAGAGAAACAACCTCACGGGCTTTACGGGTATACATGTATAAGTACTATTATTAATACAATTTTAATATTAACAATAAATAGATCGTTGCGACTCTATCCAAAGCACATTGACTACAATGTAATAAAATACTTAACGTATCTAATAAGAAATTATCAAATAAGTTGCTCAAGAGTTTACTTTTGTATTTGATGTCTCAGAGTCCGCGTCGCGTATCGCCATTTGCAGCATGAAGTAAGCCATTCACGTGTATCAATAAGAATTCTATTTTTGTTAAGTATGTGGACCTAATTATTATTAAATTAAGGTGTTTTATACTTAAGAGATAAGTAATATGATGTGTGAAAAATAAACGATATATTATGTAAATACATATTTGTATCAGAGATTGCAATTCATAGAAGTTCACAAAATTATTTGGGCTGTAAGTATAATAAACACGTTTTGCTGTGCATTCAACAACATAATTTGGTAAACAGTTTACAGATTCGACACTGGATGTTATTTTTAATTTGTTGTAAGACTGATTTCGATTTCCTAGTTTTTGCCATAAATCGTAGATGGGTAGGATAGGCCTTCCTCGAAATCGAATTTGATATAAGTTCGTTGTATCACGGGTGTTAGTGTGTAATTGGAAATGTCACGATTTAGTGCCTTTTAATAATAAATTTGTTGTCATTATTATGTGTTAGGACATTCCAGTAAGTAGGTAGATATTACGTGCTTTTTGCGTGATTCGCAATGCATTGCGAAATAGATAAGATTTCGTAGTCACGCATTACGAAACCGACTTCTTTCCTATGCAGCTGCTGACGTTCATACAAATATCATTATGCAACGTGCTAACTAATGCAACTATTACCTATTTAATATATAGATACTTTCCCTTAGTATTTTGCAAAATGCCTAGTACCTACCTAAGGGTAACTTTGTCCTATTAGGCGTACCTTATTTAATAATCTACAATATTATGTCAGTAAATGAAAGATGTGTATCCTAATAACAATTCTAAAATAAGTACCTACCCTGTTCTGTGTTTTAATATATGTATTAATTTAATTTAAGTAAATCACGTTACTTTATGAATGTCTAAATAAATTAAGAACTATATTTACAAAAAATTATGTTAAAAATTTAATAAATTAAATGTTTTTTGAATACTTTTGAACTTTTACTTTATCCTTATTCTACGTCACTGTACATAATTATCTGCTAACTCATAGGTACTTTGCCGATGCCAAAAGAGTAGACTACAAACTAAGTCATAGTTTCAACTAGAAGCTGATCCCTACCAGGTACCTACATTTACTTCCGTGCCTCTACAACAGCGTATGAATTACCTATAAGTCTTAACGGTGTAAAATTCATAAATCTCTCTCATGAATAAAATGTTGCTTTATGCCTACACTTTACGCCCGGATTTTCGCAATGGAGGGGCAGTGAGCACAAAGCTAGATTTATTTTAGTTATAGGTAAAATAAGTAATCAGATATCTTACTTAACAGATTTATTTACAATCAGATAAAGGTATCACATTAATCAGATATATTCACAATGTCAATTTAATTTGAAACTTTTTACATTTATTATAGCGCCATCTAGTGGATTATTCCTGAACTACGTTATATTCCTTTTCTTGAGTTTTACAATTTAAGTATCCATCACACGAAATCGAGATAATTTTTTAAATATTATGTACGATTTTTATACATAGGTCATATAATTTAATAATCTTATTATTATCTCCCTTTATCTTACATTTACCTTCAAAATTTCAATTTACTAGATGTAAAGGCAATCAGTCGTGATGTGTATGTATGTATGTATGTATGTAAGTTAGTGAGTGACTTATGAATAGAACTTATAACCTATAGTGATATTAAGATATTAAATTAGAATATTATATATTAAATTTCTTAAGTAATTTTTAGTGAACATTGAACTGTTTCATAAATACTTTTGAATACTGAGTATATTTGTCAAAGGCATAATTATCGCAGAGGAACTCCAACCATTGAAGGAGTGCAATGGTGGTATTTTTTTTTACTGTTGACTATCTGTAGGTTAAAATGAGTGATGGATGTACTGTTGGTTGTAAACAAGGAGTCACCGATAATATATTACATAAATTCCGCGTATATTTCTAGGTAAATGAAGAAGATACAGAAAGTTCACTATGGAGAAACCGGGGCTTTCAAAAGCTGATATGTTTGATGATAGTGATATAGCCGAGATAGAAGGTAATTAAAAACGAAGTGTTATCAAAGACAAGTTAAATAGTTATTTCGTCATCCACTTGGGTACTAAGTATATTATTTATTTTCCAGATTTCTTGAGCGGGTGTGATAGTGATTTTATAAAAAAACTTGAAGAGGAGCTAGCTGATGTTGACACAGATTTGTCTTTACTTCAATCTGACTTATTGCCATCAAATTATTCAGATTCAATTTCTGATGCATCTGGAGATCCATTGTTGACCCAGTTGCCCAACTCATTAGAAACCAGAACAAATGTTACATTCCCGAAAAAAGATTTACTAAGGCAGAACAATATCAAGGAAGAAACTCAGAGTAATATTCTACCGCAGTATCATCTCAACACTTTGCCTGATGTTACACAGCATGTTCACCAGAATTCCATTCAAGTTCCTTACATGGTCCAGCAAGTGGTGCAAAATCCAGTCTATATCAATGTTAGAAACAATGTTGTGAACAAAATATCTGATGGCCGAGTACCATTTATCAAAACGGAAGAAAGTACAGTAAACCAGAATGCTAAAAAAACAACAACTCAAGCCAAGCTAATGCCAAATTCTACTCCAGTTGTTGTGAAAGGTTCAAATACAAAATTTTCTCCTATTACTATTATTCAACCGAATATTTTGAATACTGGCTCCTCAAATCTTCTTTATCAAGCTCCAATTCAAGGTAACATAAGCATAAGAACTAGTAATCTCGGCAGTTTTTGCCTCAATCACATACATGTATTTAGACCATATAACTATTTCCTCTGGCAAGGTGCATCAAGGTTTTATTATTTTAAAGAAATACTTTTGTGTTTTGTGAGAGAAATTTCATATAAACGATATTAGAGTAGGGTAAAAAAGACACTCAATACTTTCTTTACTTTATTCTAGATATAATAATATCAATACTACAATTTTTATAATTTTATTGATATCAATAATCCAATTCAATTTATGCTTTTTGTTCCTCAGGACCAAGCCAAATATCATCTAGCCATGCTAACTCAGAAGTCAAGCCACTTCATGCCTATTTAGCAAACAGTAATGGCCAAGCTGTATTTACTACTGGCATTCCTATACTATTTGAAGGCGACAAGATAGCCTTAGCAAGAAACAATACATGTGTGGCCCCTATCAAACCAAAGGAAGTGAAGCGCAGTGCCCATAATGCTATAGAGAGGAGATACAGGACTAGTATCAATGACAGAATTGTGGAACTTAAAAATATGCTAGTTGGAGAAGAAGCTAAGGTATGATATTATGTTAACCAATGTTGATACAATACTTTTATCAATTTTTTCAATAGTAATTTTATTTTTTAATATCAAATCCTCAAGATAGACTTTATAAATAGGAGTTTTTTATATCTAGGTTTGCAATGCAATCTGTAAGTTGGAAACATAATATAATGTAATAATTTTTTGCAATGGTATGATAGACTTGATCAAAACCTTATAGAAAAACAAACCATAAGAATTTTTGTTTGACAACAGACGTCCATTAAGTTCGTCTTATTCATTTCAATAAATTTTAATGACATTGCCCTTTAAACAATGGTTGCAATAGTGTTATATGGTTTGTACAAGTGAAGGTGGGTTTTCTAACTCATTAAATAATAAAACTGACACTATAAATTACAATTTCAGTTGAACAAATCTGCTATTTTACGTAAAACTGTTGAATACATAAAATATCTGCAAAATCAAAACATAAGATTGAAGAAAGACAACAGCGCTTTAAGAATGACATTACAGAAGTGCGGAATAAAGGTTCCTATGGCTGAAGAGTTGTGTTCTTCACCATATAGTGATAATGCCATAAAGAACGAAATGCAGACATTCGGGAACAAGGAGCTGATGCACGATGAATCATACACCCCACCACACAGTGATAATTCACCTTACCACTCATCACAAGTGTATGATAGTGATACTCCATCTTCACCTGAGTTTAAGGTCAGTTCTTAGAATTAACTTTGACAATAACTACTAGGACAAATCATTCAAGTTTATATGATTATGTTAATAACAACACAAAATACTTTAGTTAGAGAAAACATTATGAGGAACCTTGGTTCTAATCTTTATAAGCAATAATCTTAACTAAGGTGATCATGGATGATATTTTAAGATTCTGACTACCCCATGGGTCAGTGAGTCAGTCAGTCAATATACCCCAGTTTTGTGAAATATATTGTGTGCTACTATTATAGATTTAAAAAAGGTACTCTTTGTGAAGTTCAAAGTAAAAAGAATTAAATATACCAATGAGTTTATGTATTTGATATCATTGTTTGTTTTAACTATTCTATATTTTCAGGTTGACGACAATTACTCAAAAATAGTGATGGGCATGAGTGATAGATCGCGTCTGGCGCTCTGTGCATTTATGGTTGGACTCATAGCGTTCAATCCATTCAAATCGCTGTTCAGTGATTCTTTGTACTCAACTGAAATAGTGCAGGATGATACCAACATTGAACAACGAAGCAAGAGGAGTCTTCCTGATGAACCAGGTTCTTGTTATCTTTATTACTTACATACCTTAACCCTTAACATTCACATCCTTTAATCCCTTTCAGGTAAATTGAAAATTTAAATATTTTTATTCAATATAAGGATCATAAAGTCACTAATTGAACCTCAACCAATCACTAGTATAAATTAGACTTATAATAAACTAATTATGAAACTTTTTGCAGTAAATTTAATAATCATTCATTGATCATGATCAAAGCAACAAATAGTGTTATATTACTAACTTAAGGTAACCCAATAAGAACTGCAACATTAAACCATGACCACACAAAAATGAAAAGTCACATAACATCATTTAGATAGTGTTTTATTTTGTAGTAGGTCTGCTCCATTAATGTCACTCTAATGTCTTATTCGCCACATGCAATTAAAAATGACATGTGGTTCGCATTTACATACATCCCAGACTGACACGGTTCAAATATATGATAAATAATATATAAAGACATTGTAAATCTCGGAGAATTTACAGTCGCTAACGGTGAGGGAAAACATCGTGAGCAAACCTGCCTATCCCTCGGGATAGGTAATAGCTAGTGCCTATATACGGCGTTATGGTTCACTACCTATCACGTTGGGTGCTGTCTATCAAGTGAAACGCGGGTTTCGAGTGACCCATACCTAACATGCCTTCGAAATTTCGGAGCTGGGCACTCAAGCCTCTGACTACCCCGCGATAATAAAAAAGGGAGTGTGTATACACAAGTCGTGAAGCGTATATTTATTTATTTTCATTTAAATCTCGGAGAGGACAGAATTTCTATAATAATATGATTATAAAAATTGTAATTAGCCATTTTTCTTTGCAGATTATGATTACGATTACACTTACACATGGTCAACTTGGGTGTTCAACACGTTCTTCATATATTTGATTAATTTCATCATACTTGGAGGTTGCCTCATAAAGTTATTGGTCTATGGCGATGCTGTGCCTAAGTCGCAATCCAAAGAAGCCAGTTTATTCTACAAGCATAAGCGGGAGGCGGAACATTATTCCAAAAAGGTAGGAAATTGTATTACATACGTGTAATCACATTCGGGATCCGATCCTCGAATACATGATGATATCTCTAAGCATGAATATTGGGGTTGTGATGTCACTTGAAACATCGGTAACAGGTTGTTATCCTATCGCCCAATAGATTCCATTAATCCCGACTCCTTTAGTAGTAAGTACTTGTATTTATTCTTTAAACTTAAAATTAACGAAATGTTAAAATCCATGAAATTTTATTAATCTTTCGTATTTTATGTATGGGCTTTTTTTGATATTTTCCTTGTATTAGAGAATATATACTCGCCTTGTATGATTAAATTTAACAGTTCAAATATAAAGTTATGCCATTCTTCATTTAAATTATATAAATTCAAACATTGTATTCTCTCTCAAATTCTATTGATGCTTGCGTACCATATTGCTTCATAAGATATACTTACCTTACAGAACGATAGAGAAAACACTCGTTTAGAACTGCACAAAGCCCTAGCTATGTGTGGTAAAAGCGTGCATACTGGTCGATTGGGACGAGCTAAGAAGTCAGCGCTTGTATCGGCGTGTTGAGGCAATTACTTCAGCGGCTTTCCTTTGGAGGTTTCCTGGCGAGGAAAGCTGGTGATTTGTGGCGAGACAGGTAGGTTAATAATGTTTCAATTTATAGATATCCGATTAAATTAAGCAGCAGGACAGTTTTGTTATTTATATTTGTAATTTTATGTATCTGATTATCATAAGTTAGATGATACGCATCACGACAATGGTGGGACTCGAGTTGGTGTGAATGATTTATGGTGACATCTAAAATGATTGTTTAGAAAGTTAGGTCTGTGGCTGATAGGAAGATTTTGTGTCGTCATGTACTTACTGGTGCTGAATATTCTTAATTGCGAAGAGTAGACTTGTTTCCATATATTGCAATTAGTATATTAAATAAGGCAAAAAAAAACGACATTTATTACAATTGATATAAAGGTACACAAAAGTTATCCAAATGAAACTAGCCTCTGCTTTTGATTGTTGTTAGTTAGAACCAATTAAAATTAGAACACATAAGTTAATTACATCAATATATCACTCACCATACAGTCACTAACCAATAAACTTATTCCTTACAGTCCAGTCCGTAGAACAACCCAACACTGGGCCACCGAAGTGTCCAACATATCCCAACGTTTGGCCCAACTGGAACTTATTTCACCACACCCAGGACGCAGCGAGCGAGTGTTGTTGGCATTGCAAGCTGTCAACTTAGCAGAGGTCACGAAGAACAGATTGTTACGGGCTGATACCTATGTCACGGCTGCGTTGGTCTTCAAAGATTATATACCGAAGATTGGGGACTGGCTTTGTGGGTATGTGAAATGTGAACATTACTAACTATTTAGCCATTCGGGGATGGCTTACTAAAGAAGTATAGTTAGAATAAGAGTATAGAGAAATCCGTGTCCTAAAAAATACGATTACAAATACATTATTAGTTGACTATGGCATGTTTGACATTCTGTGGGCGTCCCTAAGCAAGCATTGGTTTTTATACGTATACTTACATAGACTCACGCTTTTCACTTTCTTCAGGGTGGACACATTTACGGCATCTTTATCATAATTGTCAAGGCTGTAATAGCGTTGATGAGTAATATTAGCGACAGGTTAAGCTCGCCATAGATTCCAATTATTATTACTTCTTAATCTACGACTAAGTCATGGTAGTTCAAGTTAGAATTGGTATTGCCCCCACTACTATAATTGTTTTAATAACTAAACGTATATAGTTTTAAGAGATTCGCGATTTATACTCATGATTAATGATTAACGGGACTTATCGCGAAAGTTTATATATAATAAAATTACCATGCTACTGCCGTACCATACCTGCCCGTAACCAGGCCTACTGCAACGTAGCCGAAACGTCGGGTTAATAAAGGTAATTTTATTATATATAAACTTACGCGATAAGTCCCGCTAGTTATTAATCATAAACGTATATACCTCCTCGCCAATAGATACTACCTCCGCAAAGCCCGTATGTCGTGTCTCGACTCGTGCCTAACACCTCCGGTGAGACTGCGCTGGCTGCTAACACCCACGGGCCAAGAGTTCCTGTCGAAGCGGCATTGGAGCTACGACGAGACCTACGCGCCGGCTGTCATTTACTCCAAGCTGCCTAACCCCATGGATCCGTTGAGCTATGCTATGAGGGTGAGTTAGTCTAAAAATATATTGTGAATTAAACACTCATACGTTACGTTTTCTCACTTATAAAGATAATGAATTAAATAAACTTACTAAGATAATGAATTAAATTAACTTTTAGAAATATTATTTGACCTGGCTCATTCGGTTAAGCATAGTTATTATCTGCTTTTAATTACAAGTAAGTTTGAAATTATTTTTTATTTCGAATTATGTTCCCTGCTAGTCTGGTAAGAATATTATATCTCACCGTCCATATATGTTCTGTCCACACGCTAGAAAACATAACATAACATAAAACATACGCTTCACGACTTGTGTATACACACTCCCTTTTTTATTATGGCGGGGTAGTCAGAGACTTGAGTGCCCATCTCCGAAATTTCGAAGGCATGTTAGGTATAGGTCATTCGAAGCCCGCGTATCACTAGATAGACAGCACCCAACGTGATAGGTAGTGAACCGTATCGCCGTATATAGGCACTGACTATTACCTATCCTGAGGGATAGGCAGGTTTCCTCACGATGTTTACCCTCACCGTTAGCGACTGTAAATTATGTACGTAAATGAAAAACACATTTAAATTTCATTCATTAGTACATGCCAGAGTCGGGATTCGAACCTAGGACCTTTCTCATAAGAAGTCCGAGGTCTTACCCACTGGGCTACAGCCGCTCACGCTAGAAAAGCTATGAATATAAATGTCCGAATGTATTTTGTTCCAGGCCTATCATTTGGATCTCCTGCAGAAGGCCCTGTTGAAACTACTCCGCACTGATGACAATAGTAATGCGCGCGACGTTCTAGTGTTGATCAAATTGATCACGGATAACGTCTCATTTGATGCCCCGCATAATAGTGGTAAGTGGAAGCAGATCAAAGTATATATTTTCATAAGGAATTAAGTGTAATTACGGTTTTATTAACAAACATGTACATTTACATTCAGGTCCTTTAATCCCTTTTGGGGTGGACAGAACCTCGGAGATAAAATAACTCCTAGTTCACGTTTTAGCATGTTTGGTTTTATAAAGTATATAAATCGTTCAGGATGGCACAGGATATCAGGTCATAACGGCGTTGACACGGTATACTGGTGACAAGTTGTTAGTAGAGCGGTATGTAATCGTAAAACGACATTCCGTACTTAGTACAGAGATTATTGTGTGACTTCACAAACAAGTTAAATATCATGGTATAATCCCCTAGTTTTAAATGAACCTCAACAACTTAGCTTAGAAGGTTTTCACTCTAAACACAGCCTCGCCCCTTCTTTTATATATATTATCTCAAAAGATATATTAAGCAAATGTTTTCTATACATTTCAGGCTGTTGGGACCCTTTGATGGAGTGGTGGGCAAACATAGTGGGCGTGGCTACCACTTGGCTGCTAACAGACATGAACAAAGCCACACAGTTCAACAATAGACTGGACTCGTTCCCAGAAGAATTGGCTAACAGTGAAGATCCATTGCCCGGGTAAGTGGATAAGTCTAAAATGCATTATAATATGCACCATTTACGACCATACATTAAGACCAATAACTCTTGTAATATCCTTTCAAATTACGTAGTTAGTTATTCTATGCCTTTCAGAAAACCATATGTTAAACTGATAATACAGCACATCGTGACCTGTCGCCGTTCTTAGAAATTTCTCAGGAAATTATCTATAGCCGTAGACGTCATGAAATCATCATTATAACTATTGTATATTTTATTTGAGAGTCTGAATGAAGTTAAATTACTCAAGTTTTTTATTCAACATCGTTACAGCATACTGTTAAAAACACATTCACTGGAAACCTCCGGTTCATGAATGAGTAAGTGTGATTCATTAAAACATTGGTTGGTAAAATTTTCACGTAAACAAGTTTGAATTAATTATGAATGGCGTATTTCGTTAAAACTGATTCATTGATATAAGAACCGTAATGTAATACCAAATATTATGTATTCATTGTCGATGTTAAATGTTTTGTGCAATACGTAAAGTAGAAATCTTGTGCTTATTTTAAATATAAAATATATATTGAGAACTTTAGATAACAGATATGCCATAGTCTGAATTAGTCACAGATTTAAGTTTATAGATTAACCAGTGCTAAATTATGCAATGCTATGTGATTTCCACGACTTCAATACTTTTGAAAAGGAAATAAATTTAAATTATATCTTACCAAAGATCTATCGCAGGCGATGTTGAGTAGAGGCACAATCGGAATCATTGAAATGAAATATGGAATTAGTATACTTAGGGTAGTGCTGCGACGAATGTTAGTTATGTGAATGACACAAGCTAAGGTATATTCATAAGGCGAACAATGGCAACAATAGTTTGATGTCATCATTCATCCAAGATGTATCTCACAATCGAAGACGCGGACATAGAATCAAAACATAGCTAATCCGTTTGAAAGCGCATGTTTTGTAAACACAAGGATAGGTTTATAGCGGTCGCGTAACAAAAACTTTGATTGTCTCTGGGTGAACTAAGCAGTGAGTAATGTAAATAGAGGTATTGTTCTCGGCGGCAGGGCGCTGCACATGGCGTACAAAAGCCGCCGCGGGCTGCACAGCCTGGTGCAGTTGGGCGATGGCGCGCAGCGGGAGCGGACCTCCGACACCATACTCAAGGTACGTGGCTCCGTTTCTCTACTAGTTATTATACGTGAAGAACTGTACAGCTCTGATACTGGCTCATAATTTATGTACGAGTTTTTTTGTGGGAAGTAGAGCTCAGATAATTGCCGATGTGAGTACGTTCTCCAAAATAGACGTGAAAAAAGACTATATTAATTAATCTTTAAAATATTTAAATATAATTTTCTCGTATAGGAAGTGTAATTTTGTGATTTCGAATGTAAAACAAGGGGAAGGAATCTTTCTTTGCTACGGAATAAGTTGTTCCCATTCTCTCGAAACCATTCAATATAGATCCCATATGATAGGGTATTTACCAGATTTATCAAGGAAATAGTTGGTTGTGAATAATGTAATATCATTATTTTGGCGTCTCAGTCTATCACGAGACAAGGTTTGAATATAATTTAATTTACATTTCTTACACTTGATAGAAGCGATTAATCAGCAGGCCCTACTCATGGTTATTGGACGCTAAGTTTCTACGTGAAATATTTATTTGTATGTTCATATTTAAGTGACAAGGAAGAATCTGATAAAACGTGGGTGCAATTCAGCCATTAATTAACTAATTCACCTAACGGATATAAATAGTCCAACTCCGCAAATAATAATGTTATGCGGTTATATACATATGTATGTTAGTCATCAATCGAGGCACTTCGATCAAATGTTATTGTTATGGTTAACGTTACATAAATACGTGTTACAGGTGTGTGACATTGCTGGAAGCAGGTTAGCTGACTCACTATCCTACTATTGTTGCAAAAAACCGACGCAGTTAACAATGGTATGTATTTGGTGTAGTATCATAACGCTTTTTACTGTAACAAGTGTACAGAGTTCAATGTGCATGTTTTATTTGGCTCATTTCGTTTTGATAATAATAATTGTTATGTAGGTAGTTGGATTTAGCTAGAGCGTATATATTGCATTCTTAGAATATTTTAGTTTATATATTCACGTCCATGATGTC
>JAMBLF010001374.1:0-102930 GCA_030578115.1 Leucoptera coffeella
GTTAAATCACTAAAACCATAGTAAGTCATTTTTGCCAGAAGCAGGTCAGTGTTCAAACAGTCAAAAAGCACGAGAGTAGTCCAGTAGCACAAGTATTGTTGCGTTATGATTGTCCTCGTTTGTCAAAAATATTGTCAAATACGTCCATCAATGCAGTGGTGGTGCTATGCTGTCTCCGAAAACCAGATTGATACAGCGGTAAGATATTGTGTTTGTGTATGTATTCTGTCACTTGTCCATGTACCACCCTCTCAAGGATCTTCGATAGATAGGGCAATATACTGATGGGTCTCAGGTCGGAGACATCAACCGGGTCGTCAATTTTAGGTATTGGCTTTATGGTCGCCGTTTTCCATGAATACGGGTAAGTACCTGACGAGATTGAAGCGTTGACAAGTTGCGTTATGGTTTCGAGTATCTCCGGCAACATCAGATGCACCATGTCCCTTGAGACCCCATCAGACCCAACGGCGTTACTCTTAATAGACCCGATCACCCTAGCCACGAACGCCTCGCTCACCGGATGCAATTCAAAGGTTGCCGAGCCATAGCGACTCGTATGAAATGAGTGGAGCAGAGCAGGCGGCGGCGAGGCCGGGCCAGGAGTGTCCAGGATGTGTAGTGCAATAGTGTTCGGGTTGTCGAAATGTGGTGGAAGATCCTGTTTGGGCTTAAAGTCCGCAACAGAACTCTTAAGAGTTTTCCAAAGAAGTTTGGGAGTATTTAACTGTGTGTTTATGTGAAATTCAAAATAAGCCTTCTTTTCTGTGTGCATGCAAGTATGTACAAACTTCCTCAGGTCTCTGTATTCTTGCAAATGAAGGTCAAGTTTAGTGTGTTTGTATTTATTGTGTGCTCTGTTCCTCAATTGCATCAAATACCTGAGATTGCTTGTAAGCCAAGGTGTGTGTTGTGAGTTGAATGTGTAGAGTGTAAGTGGTGCGTGTCGGTCGAACAGCATACCAAAGCATTAAAATGAACTATCATGTCATTAACAGTGTTATGTCGGTGTATCACAGTCCAGTCAATTTGTCTCAAGTCTTCATTAAAATTATTTATGTCAATTTGCTTGTATGGCCGACATAGTAAAGTTTTTTTGAGTCGTTTAGGCTTAATTATTTTTATTGTCGTAGTGACAATAGCGTGGCCACCTAATTCCGGTATGTGAGTCACATCAGAGTCAATAATTCTAGTCGAGGACTGGCAACAGATCAAGTCAATAAGAGTCGCACTGTGATTTGTGTAATGTGTTGGCTGACTGATCGTGTTCCCAAGTCCCATAGTAGTTAAAAATGTCATAAGTTTCTTTGTCAAAACACATTGCGAGTCCAAAATATTAATATTAAAATCACCTAATAGAATTATATGTTCGTATGAGTTAAATGTAGTCATTGTTTCTGTTAAAGCGTCAAAGAATGTGTCTGCGTCAATCCAGCTAGGCCGATAGGCGGTGCCCACCAACACCCCCACGGAGCCGATGCAGACCTTGATCCACATCTGCTCCACGGTGGGATGGGACGACGGATGACGCAGCACTGTAGCCCTCAAGCATGTCTTAGTGTAGAAGCCCACCCCGCCGCCGCGCGCCCTGGTGCCGGGCGGCCGCGGGATGTGCGAGAGGCGGTAGCCTGGGAGCCGCGGTGCCCCGGCGCTGCCGCGGCCTCGGAGCCAGGTCTCGTTCACCGCCAGCAGGCACGGGTCTAGGTCCGCCACCGCGGCCTCGAGCTCCTCGTGTTTAGTGTTCAGCGACCCAGCATTGAACAGTCCAATTTTCAAAAACTTATGCTTAGTCATTAGTATGTGTTTTAAAAGTCAATATAAAATGAGTAATGTATTCAAGTGAAGCGTACCACCGCGTCGCCGAGCCACAGCAAAACCTCACGAGCAAAGGACACAAAAAGATTAAATCATAAAACATTTCCCTGCGTGCAAGTATATGTAAATACTGTAAGTAATATACATATAATAATAGATTATATCCTATAAATCCATAATAAATAGACAATACTTGTTGATGACACATATAAAATGTTAGCGTTATATTATAGATATAAAGTAATAAGATATAGTTAAAGTATACATAATAGGAATGGATAGTGCATATGTAAGTGTAATATAAAATATAAAGTGTAAGCTTGCATAAATAAATAATGTACATGTTGTGCTTCCAAGTTACAGCTACATAACATGCGCAAGTCATAACCGAACACAACCAAAATACATACAACCTATACAACAAACATACAACACGTAAAACAAAAGAAAAATAACACATAATTATAGCATAAAAACATAATAACATAACATGACATAATCTAATTAAGAATAAGTAAACTATAACAAACATTCCACATTCATAATACATTAATGAGGCCCCGTCACTGAGCGGGCGCAACGCGAGTGTCCGGAAGCTCCTCGAGCGCCTGCAGGCTCCGCAGCAGCAGTGGCCGGCTGGTGGGGTCGCGGCGCGCGTACACGCGGCCCTGGCGCACCCACACCGACTGCCAGCGAAAGGTGCGCAGCAAGCGCTCCCTGGCCCTCGCGAACAACACCCGGTTCGCCTTCGTGAGCCGTTCGTTAATGTAGATGCGGCTGGGCTTGCCAGCATCCACTATGCCGGTGGTGTCCATCCCGCGGCGCACACGCACAGCTGACAGCAACTTGTCACGTATGTCACGTCGCACAAACTTTACGACGATAGGTCGCGGCCTCAGAGGGGATGCGGAGGGGAGCGCAGGCGCGGTCCCTTCGGAAATTTCTTTCCCACGCTCAGTTGTCTGCGAGCGCGCAGACCCGACACGCGTCACCTCCGCAATATCTCGCGCCTCGAGTGCCACGCCCGCCTTTTGTGCAATCGTGATGACGACATGCTCCAGACTCTCGCCCTTGCGCTCGGGAACACCTGCCACATCCACGTCGCAGACGAGCCCGGCCTGCTCCGCGTCGTTGAGCCGGTCCTGCAGACGTCGGACGGACTCGACGAGCTCGACCGGGGCCGACAACTCGGCCGGGCGCGCCCGCAACGCAGCCAGCTCTTCCTGCAAACGGCGGTTTTCATCGCCGAGAGCGGAGACCCTGGCGCCAAACTGGGCGATCTCGGCCCTCATGGCGTGCTGCTCGTCCGCGAGGGCCGCGAGCGCAGAGGCCACCTCAGCCTTGACGCGCTGCGCCACCGCCTGGACGAGCCTGCCCTCGAGCTCAGTGGCGAGCTGCACCCGACTGGCCTCAAGCCGCGCATCGAAGCGCTCGGCGCTCGCCGCCAGCCGAGCATCCAGCAGGGCGGCGATGGCCACCAGCGTGACGGGCGCGGCCGCCGGGGGCGACGCAGTGAGAGGCACGCCAGGAACCGTCTGCCCGAGCGCCGAACAGTCCAAATCCTCACAGGACATGTCGACGGGGTCGTGCTGCCGGCGCACCGGGGTGTCATCGGCGCGGCGCCGGCCCACGGTGACATTGTCACAGCGCGGGCACCGCCAGGTGCGGCGCAGGACCTCGAGCGAGGCCGCGTACCGCGCCGCCGACATCCCGACGCAGCCGTGGTGGAAGGGTGCGCTGCAAACCACACACACCAGCACCTCCCCGCCCACAACCGCCGTATTACACGCCTCACACTTCATTATAAAAGCCTAATAAATGTATCCGACACTAAACTGAATTTTTGATTTTTAAAATAAATACGTTGAACTGATTTTTCACACACAACACTTATACACTTAACAATTACTAAATTTTAAACTATCCACTAAATACATAAAACGACAACAAAATTAACAACGATTTAAAATATTTTGGAATTAATTTATAGAGCTTGTCTAAAACACGTATACTTGTTTTTAAAGTCGCATACCCTCCTCCAAGGGTGCACTTAGTGGAGTCTCAGCATGGGTTCCGTCGTGGCAGGAGTACCGCTACTAATCTCCTTAACTACGTGGCTGACATCTTGCCCGTAGTGGACACTGGTGGCCAGGTCGACGCGGCGTATTTTGATTTCAGGACGGCGTTCGACTTGGTTCACAATGATAGGATGCTGGCGTGCTACCAGCTGAAAATCGGTGGTTCTGCGCAGCCTAGGCCTAGTAGACGCCCACCGAGCTGGTCGCCTTTTAGGATTCCACAATACAATCGCTACAGTTCGGTTGCTTCTTTAATTTTACTTATTACTTAATTTTGTTAATTTTTTTAAAATTTTGTTAAATTATGAAATTTAATTGTTTTTCAATAATTGTGAAATTTGAGTGGATTCCAATAAAGATTTATTATTATTATTAAGATGGCAGCATTCGGTTTAACTCCGCATGCATTGGGGTTCTTTGGCAGCTATATGAGGGACAGGCGGCAGTACGTAGAGTATGGTGGTCATAGGTCGGGGGCATACTCCACCCTGTCAGGCGTAAGCCAGGGTAGCACGATGGGCCCTCTTCTGTTCCTGTTGGTGGTTAATGACCTTCCATCGTTGGTGGGTCATTGTAACGTTCAATTGTTTGTTCTATAAATAGTAAGAATGACTGCGTTAAGCTGCAAAACGATAAAGATGGGGTGTTCCAATGGAGTAAGGCAAACTGTCTTGAATTTGATGTGGCAAAATGTCATACCATCACATTCTCTCGGGCACATCATCGCGTTATACATACGTACTATAAAAACGGCTGTCCCCTTGTTACAGTTAATGAGGTGAGGTACTTAGGGGTTATTTTTACCACAAACCTGTCGTTCAGAGAATATATAACGAGGGTGTGATAAAAGAGCTTTTAGGAACCTAGGGTTTGTGTTGCGAATAGCTCGTGAGTTTAAAAATATAAAGGCCATTATTGCGCTTTATAATGCTCTTGTCAGGAGCCACCTCGAATGTAATGCGGTTTTTTGGGCTCGGTACGATAAAAAATATGTTCTCATGTTGGAGCGTATACAGAACAAGTTTGTAAGGGTCTTGTACCTTAGATATTATGGGGTATATCCCTTCTATCCCCTAATGTACCCAACGCTATTTGTGTTGGGAATGGTGGGATACAACGAGCTTAGGGTTAGGAGAGAGCTTACGTTGCTTATGTATGCGTTGAGTGTACTGGTGGGCAGGGTGCACAACATGAAGATGTTGGGGAGGCTGGCCCTTAACGTTCCCGACGGCTTTGTTGGCAGACGCCGTCGACCGCGGCTGTTGTTTGAGGTCCGCGCCAGGACTCGCCTTTGGGCCGACTCTCCGTTGCTTAAAGCTGTGCGAACTATCAACCTTGTGGCGGGCAGGGTCGATGTAATTGTTGTTACTCGATGTGAGCTCATAAAGTTATTGTTAATATTATTTTTGGTTTTTGTATTAAAAGTATTTTTTTTGGTATTCTATTAACGCATTTTGTTATTATATATACATTTTTTTTAAATTTATTTATCGTTTTTACAAAATAAATACAATTTAGGTATAATAATAGCTACAAAAAACCACTGAGGTTTAAGCCTGTGCTATTACTGATTATGTCTATTAATGTAAATGTTAAATTATTTAATTAAAATTATAAATATGTTTAGTTCCTATTGCATTAGGTTATTAGACCTGTAATGATAGGATACTTGTTTGGATGAAATAAATAAAAAAATAAAATCATATCAACCCCAACATTATTGCTAAAAGTGATCAAGTAGTTAATATGACTCTTAGGTTCTTTTCACCCGAAATTGATTAAAGTACTTGAATGTATGTATACGTATGTATATGTTGTCTATACATATAAAAGTGTATGTATATTTTATATTTCAAAGTTAATGTAAGAAATACTCAATAAACCGAGTATTTACTGCGTAACAAATCTCCCTTCTCTACAACTTAAGAGATCCGAGTAATAAGTGAAGATTACGCCAAGATAGTGTTTGAAATTATAGTGAAATGAGATTAGTTATTTTCCTTTACGTGCTACATTCCATTGACACTAGTTACCTAGAACATGAAATCGTGAAATTGGGGCCTGTTTATTACAGAAAGGAACTTTTAAGTGACGCTTCAATATCTCCCACAGAACTAATATATGAAGGAAAAAGTGAACGCTTATTTTTCGCTTACAAAAATGAGATAAATTATGAACGTGCATACATAAATACTTTAACGAGAAAACTTACGAAAGCAAATGGAGTTGATTCCAATAATGCATCCAGTTTGAATATTTTAGATAATAATGTTTCAAAAAACGGACTTTTTAAATACGATTTTAGTACTAATACAGTTAGAAATATAGTTCTATATATTAGTAATATTATAAAGTTGATTATTAATAATAATGATACGTATTTTATAGATGGTAACACGAATATGTTATACAAATCTTTTAACATTGTGAATTGGGTACGAAAGATAGGCAATTGGAAGTTTGTACACAATTTCATATTCGATAGTAAAATATAACTTGATTTTTGTAAAAATTGTGGTGTTTTTTGTAAATTGAATGATACTGTCACTTCTTTTAATATACCTAAACCGAATTATTTTCTTGTCATGCAAAATTTAACCTTAGCTTTTACATAATTATAGTGGTGTATATAGTTTAAATTGCAGTGAAATGCAGAATTGTATGAAAAAGTTGCATTTCTTCCCAATAGTATAGTAATGGGTGATTTCGGTGAATTATTTTAGTCTGTCAACAATTCTATATATGCCCGTGACCATGGCTACTGTAACGTAGCCAAAACGTCGGGTTAATAAAGGTAATTTTATTATATATAAACTTACGCGATAAGTCCCGTTAATTATTAATCATGAGTGTAAATCGCGAAGCTCTTAAAACTATAATTCTATATTCTTATAATTTGAAACCTCAATCAATCAGCCTTTGACAGTCCACTGCTGGACGTAGGCCTCCCCAAGGTAACGCCACAAAACACGATCACTCGTGGCCCTCAGCCAACCACTACCAGCGACCTTTTTCAGGTCATCAGTCCATCTGGCAGGGGGGCGTCCTACACTACGTTTACCATTCGAGAACCGCTTTGCTCCAACGGTCGTCGGTTCTGCGACAGACGTGACCGGCCCACTGCCACTTCAGCTTGCAACATCGATAGACAATGTCTACGACATTGGTTCTCTGCCGGATAATCTCGTTCCGGACTCTGTCCCTTAACGAGATACCCAGCATCGAACGTTCCATTACCCGCTGAGCGACATGTAATCGGTGAGCCAGCCCGACTGTCATGTTCCACGTCTCGGCACCGTATGTCATTACAGGTAGGACGCACTGATTGAAAACCCTGGTCTTAAGACACTGCGGTAGTGGCGACGAGAAGATATGACGCAACTTCCCGAACACAATATTGATGTTTGTTAATATGTAGTTGTGTGTGTATTGGGAAGACTCCCAACAATAACTAGAGACGATAGTAATCAGGGAAACGAACTATACGACCAGATGATGTTCTGACAATGTTTTCTTCCTGATTTTTTTGAGTTATAGGTGAGTATGTGTGTCTGTTTGTTGGAAGTTTTAATGATATTTGTTTGGCTGGTGTATCGCTAGAAGTCTGTAAAATGTATGCAGGTTTTACGCGGTTTATCGAGACTGTTACGTTTTTACCTTTCACAAGTAGTTTTAAAACTTTATCACCATGTTCTACGACTTCGTAGGGTCCTGTGTAAGCTGCTTTTAGAGAACCACCTACAGTGTCGTCTCTAAGAAACAGATGATGAGCTTTGTATAGGTCTTTATACACAAAGATAGAACGTTTGTTTCCGTGTCGTGAAACTGGCAATGGACTTAAATTGTAGATACGCTTGCGAAGTCGAGATAAATAGTCTGTAACGTCAATTGTGTCTTCTATTGTGGCGTCAAAGAAGTCACCAGGTAAGCGTAACGGTTGGCCGTAGACCAATTCAGCAGAAGATGATTCTATGTCTTCTTTATATGCACTACGTATACCTTAGAGGACAAGTGGTAATGATTCAACCCAATTAATATCTATTTTTAAACACTCGCGATTTATACTCATTTTAATAATTATGTGAGACCGGGTCAAATCACGATAAATTTATAAAGATAAGTGATTACCTTTATTTTGCCCGACGTTTCGACCTAGTTGCATAGGCCGTGGTCGCGGGAAGACTAGCCACGGAGTTTTAGGGGTGTTGATAACCATCCCATATTGCTTAAGTCGGTCAAAAACCTGTCTCAGATGCTTTTTATGTGTATCTACCTCTCGGCTGGTCTACGGATAAACTAAAAAACAAAAAACTAAAAATCATTTAAGGTCACTCGAGGTAAATGCGTACCATTTTTGAAACATTTGACTTTGAAGTCTCATTACACAGTAACTATAATGTTTTGTGAGAAATGTGTGATACTGAAATATTCATTAACTATTTAGCTGTGATATTTGTGTTTTCAAATCGTTGTAGGATCAATAATCGTTCGGATATAAACATATCTTTAAAAGAGGTCCTTTTAGACGCATTTACCTCAAACTGGGGTAAATGCAACCAAGTTCAATATTTCATTCAAATATTATCATATTAAAATTTAGTTTGGGCTCACTATTGCATTTTTTCAAGAGTTATATCGAGAACATATCAATACGTAGAAATATGTTATTTATATATTCAAAAAACGCTTCCATAGTCAAATGAGGCAAAAGCGTCTAAATTTTTAAGACGCATTTACCCCATCACAAAATCAGGGGTTGTTAACATTTTTCAAAAATTACTGCTAATCCGTACCATGAGAATTGAAGACGGTATTCAAAGCGCTGCCTTAGTATATGCTTTGTCCTCGGTACGAATCTCGATCTATTCATAGAACGTGTACCTATATCGCACCTTCGGGACCAAACTCGCACTTATGCAACAAACCTAATTTTACAGGAGAGCGATTTTTCACTCTAAAATTCTTGGTCCCGAAGGTGCGATATGCTATCGAACCAAAGTCGCAAAGTGTGGGCTCTATGTAGAATCATTTTGTATGAAAAATAAGTTTTTATTTCTCGTCAGTATTTTTTTAGCATGCATTTCTTGTTCCTAGCATGATACTGAACCTACAGTTTGCGGCTTTGGTTCATTAGCAGATTATGTTTATTATAAAAAAAATACAGGGAATTAAAGCGTTTATTTTTAACTTTGGCAGATATTGTCAAAAACACTGAACACGGCTCACTCAACGGGTTGATTATCTGTTCTCAAAGTTTCTGAAAAATTGATTGCAGCTCTGATTTTGCGGGATTTTTACATTCTGTGACTACAGCCAACAAAATACAAAAAAAAAATCACAGAATATAATAATCCTATAAAATTAAACCTGCCATTAATACTTTTGAGAGCTTCAAAAATAGCTCTTTATTTACTTTTTTCTTATGTCTAAAATAAACTATGCACATAAAAATAAAACTACTACAATAAAAGCGTACTGTATTATATCTACACCTCAAGCCATGTTCAAGGTTCTTACACTACATCTGTAAGTACACTATTTATTTGATTTATTATAACTTCAAAAATCAAAATGCTTGTTTAAAAAAAATGTTTACAACATCTGGGTTCGGGGTAATTGCGTCTTGTAGTCGGAATTACCCCACACTAATAGACGCATTTAGACAAAAAAATCGTTTATTTTAATCATTTTGAAATTTATTTTTTATTATAAAATATTGCCGTTAAATGAAAAATAATTATCTGTAAGTATGCACTGTAATTTACCAAACACAAAAAACAAGGCATAACTACAAAACACTTCATATTTCCAAAGATAAAAAAAGATTTAATTGGACTCACCTCGCATGTCAACTTTTCTCAAACACTGCAAATTTCAAAATTGCCGTTTTTTTTTGTTTTAAGGTAGTTATGCCCTCTATCACGCTTTCACGAACTTACTCTAGTAATTATCTCCATGTCCAGGTGTCACTAGGTGTATGATTTTGCATATCTTTCAAGTTATTAAAGATAGTCGTAATAGCCCCATAGACGCATTTACCACGAGTGACCTTAATTAAAAAGTAACATAAATATTAAAGTTTTTTTTATGACATAATGTGAAAAATAGTTGCGTCTACCGATGATACTTTTGCTTTTTTATCTAGCAGCTATAATTTTCTTAAATTAAAAAAAAAATGTTTTTCCTATTCCTATTGATTCTAAATAAATATAACAAATCAATAACAAAGTATTATACTATTGACTTGTTTTTTAGGTGATGATGGAGGCATTCATGATCTCCTAGTTTCAAATAAAATAATGAAGCAAAATCAATTACTTGATATTACAAGCGAGTCGAAACCATTTCATAGTTAAAATTTTAGAATTAAAAGAGTAAGTGGGTTTACCTTCTGAAATTGTTTCGCCCACAAATGCATAATATGGTTGTGAACTGTAAGGAAGAAACGCTATTTCTTTAGGCTTTACCTTGAAATACTTAGTTATTATGAGCAGGTAAGTATTCATGCTGGCACGGAGAACCGACGGGCGCTGGAGATTAAAGGTTCTCAAATGGCGACCAAGAACCAGGGCGGATCAAGATGAACCGACGATCCTATTTCAGTTTTGGTTCAGTGGTGTCTCAATTACTATATGCGTACTGTTAGGGCGGCCGTTGGTTCAGGCTTTTTAAAAAACTCTTTTTCACAGGACACCAAGTTTATTCACTAAAAGTACTATAAAGACTTGATTTTATGAACTCGATGTTTGATAGCTATTGGTAGGTACTGGCGCGGTTGAGTGTTTGCTAAGAACTAATTTAAATATATGAAATCAAGTAAAGAATAAAATATGCTGAGCTTGCACTTGCTCGCATTGACGTCGGTAGGAAAAATACCGAGGTCTGAGGTAATCAGTATTACCTTATGTTCAAGATCATAACAGCTCCCCCCTTTAAGATGAAGCTGTATCTTAAATAGATAAGCGGAATCGAGATGTAATAGTGATCAAACATCAAATTTTTACAAGAGATTGACTTAAAATATAGAATTTGACTAACCCGTGAAACTAAACTAATAAGGCTATAATTTAACTATGATATAGAAATAAGGTTATACAACCATAAAAACTAAAAGTTATTTAAATTACGTTTAGATCTGTGAATATCTGGCAAGGATTTTGAATGATTTTCCTCTTCCGAACTAGAGTTTTCTGTCATCTCTATAGAATTATTAATGTTGTTGTTATGTTTAATTCGTCTTTTATTATAACATTGGTTAAATACTTGTATACAACCGTTATTGGGATCTGTATTTTTTCGATTTCTAAAACACTTCTTTAATTTGAAACTTGCAAACAAGAATAGTATTACGTGTGCATCTGGATTGAGGGCCCATTTTTCAAATATTGGACAATCGAAATGAAACTCACAGGGCATTTAGTAAAGAATTAGTAAAAACTATAGCATCTATTCTTAAATTTCTTAACATAAGTAGTACATAATACTAATATAATATAATAGTTTACATAAGTAGTAGTAGAATAATACACTGAATATTTTACAAAATGAGATTCAGACTGCAGTTTTGTTATTTCATTCTCTAAGTTAGTTAATTTATGGGAAGCATATTTGAGAGAATCAAGATTAATTTTACTTAAAGTAATAGGAGTTAAATACGGCAACGAATCATTAAACTTTTCCTTTTTACAGCAGTCATCTATTGTGATATCGAAAGCGATATTAGACGGGGATTTCATAAATAAAGTAGTAGAAGTAGAAGGGATGAGTTGAATTGTTTTTGAAAATCCGATGCAGTTTTTTGTAAGTTTAATGGTTCCTGTGCCTAGGATAGAGTAATCGGTTACATATTCATCACATTTTATCGTTATAGTTGTAGCGCTTGATTGTACATATATCCACTTATTATTTTGGAGTTTTTGCCATATGTCTATTTCACCAATAAGTATTTTAGAATTACATTCAGGAGGCAAGGATAAATTGACTTCCGTTAATAATTTTGATTCGAAATTAGGATTGGATATACTTGAAAATATAGAAACTAATTCACATATAGAGTAATTTTTATTAATGACTTTACAGTTATTTAAATTGTTCAGCATAGCATAGTGCATTCTATCTTGACTTATTGCTATAAAACTATCTGTAGGTTGGATAAGAGCGAATGATCTCATTTTCGGATCATTATGAGGGGTAGGTAAAGGAATATTCTTATAAACTGTAAAAGATTCTAAGGTTACTAAGACAGAAAGTAAAGAACCTTCTATTAAATTAAACAAACTATTAATCCTAGATACATAATGAAATAAATCGTCTACTTTTGTTATCTGGGATAAGATCTCATTCATATTTGTTAATTGTGAATTAATCCTTAATTCGTTTTGGTTAAGTCTTGAAATAGTTGAGTTAAAATTAGTTATAGTTGATTGCACAATATGAATGTTATCTTTCATTAAATTATACAGTTCGTTTTCATTGACCTTACATGAATCTATGGCTGCGTCATATTTTCGGGCATCGTCAGCATCTAAGGTGCCGAAAAAGAATTTTAAAACTTCTCCTCCAAATTCTAAGGCTCCTTTGGATCTAGTATTATTAGGAGGAGTTGGTGAAATTATGTGAGATAAGGAATCGAGTTTTAAAAAGTTAGATTGCACTAAGACTTCAATGGGACTGGTTATGTCCTTGCATTGAATCATATCTGAGGTTTGAATCTTTTCGCAAAGCTCTAAACTTTTGTGAAGTAGTATTTCAATGTTATTAAGGTAAGGTTCAATAGAGGTTATTTCGATATGGGTTACAACATTCCAAAAATCATTGTAAAAATGTATAGTTGTAGTTGGTTCAAAGTAAATACCTGGACTGTGTACTATTGGAGTTATTTTTGATTCCGCATGGGTCCCAATTATTAGGGGCCTGAAATAGTAAAGATAAGAATAGATAGAGATTAATACTAGAATAAGTAATATACATTTAATTAGATGGTTTAATTTCGTTAACGTGGTATTTAGTATGTTTACGACCAATTTGTAACGTAACATTGTTATTATTATGGACCTTTATAACTTTATAGGGGCCTTTCCAAATCGGGGAAAGAGCCTTTCGAAGTCTATGATGTTGCTTAAGATATACCATATCACCTGTCTTGTATATAGTTTTACGGGAATGGGAATCATAGTATTGCTTTGACCGTTCTTTGCTAGCTATGATATTTTGAAGTGCTTTTTCGCGGCTAAGGCGCATTCTATATTGTAATGCTCGGACATATTCGTGATAGGTATTTGTATCATTATTCTCATATACAGAACTAGGTATTGTGGGTTTGTGACCATATAAAAGTTCGTAGGGCGTAAAGTTAGTGGTGCAGTGTGGCGTAGTGTTGTATGAAAGTATAGCTGTGGCAAGGTAACAATGCCAGTCGTTTTGATTTTCGTTTACGAAGTTCTTTAAATATTCCTTAAGCGTTGCGTGACTGCGTTCTAGTGGTCCATTTGTTTGTGGATGGTAAGGAGATGAAAATATATTTTTGATTTTTAGAATATGAGTAAGTTGTCTAAATAGTTCAGACGTAAAACAAGTTCCTTGGTCAGTTAAAATCATTTTAGGAAAGCCAAATAAGGAAATAAAGTGTATTAAATTACGAGCAATTTCGTCGGTTGTAGAGGTTATCATTGGGTAAGCACATGAGAATTTCGTAAGATCATCTTGTAAGGTGAGTATAAATTTAAATCTTTGTAAGCCAGCTTCTGGTAGAGTGCCTACAATGTCTAGAGCTAACCTTTCGAAGGGTTTACTGCTTGTTGATGTTATTACCATTGGGGCTTTATTAGATGCTCGGAGTGGCTTATTGATCTGGCAGAGCTTACAATCTTTGACAAATCGTTCAACATCTGAACGCATGGTTTTCCAATAATAGGAAGCTTTGATCCGGCTAAGCATTCGCTTTATCCCGGGGTGACCAGCGATAATGGTACCATGATTTTCTTTCAAGATATTGGATATTTCCGTAGGAGTTGGGTAAATGATCTGATTTTTGTAAATGTGTATGTGCGTTCACCTTCAAGGACTTCATTAGGGTTTTCTATTAAGGTTAATAAATTTTTACAATGGGGTATGGAAGAATCAAAATCTAGTGATGTCGGGCATGCTATGAGCTTGACTTGAGAATGATGAAGAGCTTGATTATGCTCTTGAATAAGGGTGTCACACGTTAAAGGTTTTGTTAATTGTTTATTAAAATATGGGCGAAATGTGCCAACAGCGAACACGATTGCCAGAAGTTCTTTTTCCGTCGTGGAATAGTTTCCTTCGGCCTTATTTAGATTACGGGATGCAAAGGCTATAGGTTTATCTAAACCTATTTCACCTTGTGATAAGATTGCTCCGACGGCATAATTTGAGGCGTCGGTGGTAATGATAAAAGGCTTGGAAAAATCGGGATATTGGAGAAGTGGCGCAGATATTAATTTTTCCTTAAGAAAATTGAAAGCATGTTCTTGTTCTGAGGACCAGTGAAAATTTGAATCTTTCTTAAGAAGGGAAGTTAAAGGTTTCGTCAATTTCGAAAAGTTGTCAATGAATCGACGGTAGTAACCAGTCAGACCTAGAAATGACTTGACATCCTTTTGATTTTTGGGACAAGGGAAATTGGAGATGGCTTTGACCTTTTCAGGGTTTGGCATTACACCTTTATCAGTGATAACATGTCCCAGATAAGCAACTTCTCTTCTGAGAAATTCGCACTTATCGGGCTGAAGCTTAAGATTGTGTTGACGGAAGCGGTCAAAAACTAACTTTAATTTTTGGATGTGGGAATCAAGATCATGTGAATATATTATACAGTCATCGAGATATATATAGCAGTGTAGGCCTTGCAAGCCGGAGAGAACTTTATTCATAAGTCTCTGAAAAGTGGAAGGGGCATTTTTCAGTCCAAAAGGCATCCTCACGAACTCGTAATGCCCTGAGGTGCTTGTACCAGTGGAAACAGTGAATCCTGTTTTGGGAGCGTCTTCGGGAGACATTTTCAGTTGATGAAATCCGGATGCGAGGTCCAGAGTGCTAAAATATTTAGAATGTCCTAACTGGTCTAAGATGTCAGTGATTAGAGGTAGTGGGTAAATTTCCGAGACTGTAACATCATTTAGTTTACGATAGTCTATAACGACTCGCCATTTTTGTCGTCCAGAGGCATCCAACTTCTTGGGGACGACCCAAACTGGAGCGCTCCATGGAGATACAGAGGGGCGAATGATGTTCTGGGTTAACATTTTCTTGATTTGGGAATCGACTTCTTGCTTGTGACATTCAGGGAATCTGTACGATTTTACGTGAATAGGTGGTGCATTCCCAGAATTAATTGAATGCTCGATGGTGCTTGTGAAAGATAAAGGTTCCTCATCGAGGTGAAATATGTCAGTAAAATTAGAACAAAGATCTAAGAGCTTCTTCTTCTCTTCATAATTTAAATGTAAACAACGAATTTGTTCGATAACTTTTTGTGACCTATAAGAACTATTAGCAGATATATTAAATATATAGGAAGAAGGTTCAGAGTTAGATTTGAGAAATTCAAACGAGGTAAGATAAACTTCATAATTATCAATTAACACGTCGGACTCAGTGGTATTTAAAATAGTAATATTAACACGATAATTAGGCTTAATACTAACTAAACTATTAGCTACGTAGACACCGTCACTGATAGTGTGGCCTAAGACAAGTGCTTCACTAAGATTATACACTTCATCTATATTTGAAACCTTGCATTCGACAATAGCTTCGGAACGGGCAGGAATCGTATAACAAGTTTTCGAGAAGCAAATGGGTATAGAAAACTTATTAAAAACTAGGGAATTGGTAGAATAGTGTACATCTATATTAAAGTGTTGAATAAAATCACTTCCAATAATTCCATCATATTGGAGTGTAATAGAGTCACTAATTGCATGGAACTCGTAACCAAAAGTGAATTCGTTAAAATTGAAATTAAGACGGATAGAGCCTAAAGATTCACAATAGGAATCGTTGTCACTCAAGCCTTTTAGCTTAATTATATCTGAGGAAAGCTTCGGTTGACATGAGAGACGAGAATATTTTATGATAGATATAGTAGATCCTGTGTCGATAAGAAAACATAGAGGGTTGTGGTTAAAATTAGTTTTCAGATACACTTGAGGTAAAGATAACTTATTATTTACGTTATTAAATAAAGGCTTTGTCCTAATATAAGAATTAGTATCATAAGAAATAGTAGTATAAGATTTGGTATTTTCACATTTGTTATTATAAGATTTAGTATTAAAAGAACTAGTATAAGAATTAGTAGGGTAAGATTTAGTATTGGTATTTAAAGAATTAGTATTCAAAGACTTAGAATTACGAAAAGATACGGTGGCGTGTGTGACCTTTTCAGCCTCAAATTTCGGCCGACACAATTCCGAAATTGGCATTAGTTTAAAGAATTAGCATCATGTTGAATAGGTACATGTATTTCGACCATATGTACATTTTTAGGGGTGTTGTAATTAGAAGTTTCAGAAGGCATTTGAGCTCGTTGTTCGCGCTGTCTGTTATAATATTGCCGTTTTCGGCATTCATTAATATTATGGCCTTTGTTTTTACAATAGGCACAAGTTTGTAACGATGGTGAGGAGAAATTAGGTTTTGGCTTAAAATTTGGATTAGAATGAGAATTAGGAGGTTTATTATTGAGCGCGAGGTTAGGATTGGGGACATGGAATGTCTTATGTGGTGGTTTATTCTTCTTAGCATAACATTCAAATGAACTGTGTCCAGATTTGTGACAAAAACTACACGTTTTCTGAGGTTTAAGAGAGATTTGATGGAATTTGAATAATTTCTCTTCCTCAATCGCGTGGTTAACAGCCTCATTAAGGTTCCTAGGGTTACGACACCGGACGATATGGCTATAGCTAGAGTTAAGACCCAATAGGAATGTATTGAGGGCGAGATCCTCCATAGCGGCAATCCTGCCGGGGAGCTCGGTCCTATCTGTGCAGCTGTTTTGAATGTCGGCTTGAATCCTAGTTAAACAGTACTCAACTCTTAAGGAATATTGAGCTACTGACTCAGATGAATTTTGGCGACAATTTTGCAAGTCTACTAATAGGTGGGTGGCGTGTTTCTTTTCGCCAAACGTAGATTTAAGAAATTCTTTTAATTCTGAATATTCGTTAAAAGATTTGATTCCGACTGCGATTTGCGCTTTTCCCTCTAGTTGGGATATAATAAACTTGAAAAGAACGTTTTGTTGATCGGGTGTAGATAGAGATATGGCATTGTCGCAATTATTTAAGAATGAAGGGAGCGATTCTCTGTCTCCGCCATAAGGTTTAATAAATTTAGTCAAAATAGTAAGTGGAACAAGAGCTTGTTTTTCTTCCTTGATCGACATAGTGAAGTTAATGCAATAACGAAATTGATCACAATAAAGAAATAATACTGAATTAGTGTCCTTAGAATGGGAAAATTGTATTAGAACTAGAATTAGAAATATTGAAATCAGTTAATAATAAAATCACTAAAAATAATTAACGTCACTCACACACAAATAAAACTGATAACTCACAGGGTGATGAGCAGGGACAGCATTCCGCAGGTGGCAGTGATGATGCAGTTCCAATGCACGGCGCGAAGGCGACGCGTCGGCGATAGGAGAATCGGAGCCGAGAGCGCGGGAAGCAGCGGCGGCCAGCGAGCGCGGGGCTATTAACTCATTCGGAGCCAACGACACGCCTCGCGTGTCCATGAAAATTCTACTCGCCACTCCGCGGACACGCCTCGCGTGTCCATAAGTTTTCGATTATATCGCGAAAAGTACATGAAAAAATTTAATAAGAATTTGTGTATTATGGTATTTACCACACGAATAACCATATATTCACGTGGTTTCTTCTTTGAAAGAAGTTATGTTTATACTAAAAACGAACCCCTTGTAGGATGCCAAGAACACGCGACGCGTGTCCACTTTGAGTATGCGACCAGAGGTTCTTAAAGTTTGTGTAACTTTCCATCCAACTCACTACGTTAGCATGTTTATTATAATATTAGTAATATGTTTCTGAGTGATTTTAGTCGATAGATGAGTAAATAATTTATATAGCATACAAACAACAAAAAATATTATAAATTTAATAATATATAAGTAAGTTTGAGAATCACATCATATTTAATTTACCTATTTACCTAAATATCCATATTCCGCCATAATTCCTGGTTTAAAATCACTATACTGTTGCCACAACCTTATCTCTTTCGTTGCACAAACAGAACTAAGGAAATAAACTACCACAATGTATTATTAACGTATTTAGAAACAATAAACTTGTCGCAGAGCCATTGGACACGCCTGGCATGTCCATTTTTTCTTAGTCGCAGAGCCGCGGACACGCCTCGCGTGTTCATGACCGTTTGTATGGCGGCTCCGCTAGTAAGACGCTGAAAAATGGCGCGGCGTCGAATGAGTTAAGTAGGTCAGCTCGCGGCGGGGCGCGCGGCAACGGCGTAGAGCGCGACACGTGGAGGTGACGGAGTTCTTCACAGGGCCTACAGGACGAGTATGGCGTGATGCGGGCTTTCACGGATGTGGAGGCTTACCGTCGATCACGGTGATAAAGAGTAGTGGCGCGGGCTTGACTTTGGTCCAAGTCTTATCGTCGACCAAGAGCCTGGGTTCGGGGGCCAATGATGCTGCTGGTAGCCTCTGTCTTCAAGGATGAATTTGGGAAGCGTCTGCACAATGATCCTGGGTCTTCTTGCCAGGATTCCACTTCTGACACCAATTTGTTAGGGCGGCCGTTGGTTCAGGCTTTTTAAAAAACTCTTTTTCACAGGACACCAAGTTTATTCACTAAAAGTACTATAAAGACTTGATTTTATGAACTCGATGTTTGATAGCTATTGGTAGGTACTGGCGCGGTTGAGTGTTTGCTAAGAACTAATTTAAATATATGAAATCAAGTAAAGAATAAAATATGCTGAGCTTGCACTTGCTCGCATTGACGTCGGTAAGAAAAATACCGAGGTCTGAGGTAATCAGTATTACCTTATGTTCAAGATTATAACAGTACGTTTCTAATGCATGCGTTAAACACGATAAGATATAGCCATTGAGACACCACTGAACCACAACTGAAATAGCGGAAATGGGCCCGTGTAGGCTGTGGGTCATCAATGGCTGAGCGATGCGCGCAGGACCGGACGTCAACGAGCTGATATTATGATGATGATGATAAAAACAATATAAAAGTTCAAATCTATTTATTCAAAAGAGTATACATTTTAGACCTAGATTAAACATAAATTACTCTTGGACTTACCTTAATTGTGCCAACTGCAAGATAATGTTTGAACGTGAACGTCCACTCCATATATTAAACAATAGGTAATTTCTTCTCGTAATATCTATTAAAGTTTTAAGAGATTCGCGATTTACACTCATGATTAATAACTAACGGGACTTATCGCGTATGTTTTCATATAATAAAGTTACCTTTATTTAACCCGACGTTTCGGCCACGCTGCAGCAGCCATGGTCACGGGCAGACTGACGACGCATATTTCTTCGCCTCCAACGCAGCGTCCTGTCAGATTCTTCTCCGACTACCCTCACTGCTTCGTTTTTATTAATTAATATTTAATTTAACACCTAAAGATGTAATCCCGTACCAAACACCGGGTGTGTATAAGATTGATTGCAGCTGTGGGAAATCTTACGTCGGACTGACCGAACGGTCTATAGCGGACAGAGTGAAGGAACACATTGCAGCGGTCAAGAAATTGGATACCAATAGGTCAGCAATAGCCGAACATCTGCTAAACGAGGGTTCAAATCATTGGATTGAGCTTCATAAACCCACTGTGCTCTCTAATGAACGCCGATACTACAGTAGAATTGTACGCGAGGCGATTGAAATAAAAAAGCACAATACATTTAATCGTGAAGGAGGTTACAAACTGTCTTCGGCGTGGAATACCGTAATAGATCGACATTCGGTTCAGCATGATCGTGTGAAGCCACAAGATACTGTGAGTGTAGTGTGTAGGTCGCGTGTGTTTAATAAAAACGAAGCAGTGAGGGTAGTCGGAGAAGAATCTGACAGGACGCAGCGTTGGAGGCGAAGAAATATGCGTCGTCAGTCTGCCCGTGACCATGGCTGCTGCAGCGTGGCCGTAACGTCGGGTTAAATAAAGGTAACTTTATTATTTCAAAACATACGCGATAAGTCCCGTTAGTTATTTATCATATCTATTAAAGTTTTAAGTTAAATCACTTTTAAAATCACATTAGTCATACATACAATTTAAAGTTTTCGCAAAAGAAAAGTTTTGACAGAAGTTTACAGAACCCCCCGATAGAAAATCGTCTTGTCATTTCGCATTTAACATTATTTTCCGCGCAAACAAAAGTGACGTTTAATGTTGCGTTCAGTATAAAAAAAAGAAAGCAAGTGTCAAACAAATGAAAAAAATGTTTTTTTTTATTAACGGTTAAACATTTTTAAAAACAAAGTAAACGCTATAAAAACTCAAATTCAATGACATGTAAATACAAAAAGAAAGCAATTGTATTTAATTACTTTGTTTTTTAGTTGATTTTCTGTTTGCTTTGTTTTTGCATAGACAAATTGATAAATGAGACTGTAAATATCATTGTAAAAACAAAGTAAAGCTCTTTCATTTACCTATTTTTAACTCGTTTGAGAAGTTTATTTAAATCGTTTTAAAAGAATGAAGAACAAAGTTCATTAGATTACAACCGAAAAACAAAGTAAGTAACGTACAACTACGTTGTTTTTGAGATTCAATTGTGTTTTGATTTGTTTTTGCGTAGATATTTCGGACAAGCGCCTGCAGTTACTTTGTTTGCCGAATTATTAAATCCTAAACTATCATAATTATGAGAAATCTGTAAATGTAGCAACGTCCAATACGTTGTAAAAGTCACAAAAATGTTAAAAAACAAAAATCCTCAAATTGTCAGTTACTTTTGATTAGTAACTAGCGGGACTTAGAGCGTATGTTTTTATATAATAAAGTTTATTAACCCGACGTTTCGAAGAACTACTCGATCAAGCCTATTTTCGTTCCATCTTCGAAGGTAACAAACTTTCTGAGAACACCTAAAGATGTAATCCCGTACCAAACACCGGGTCTGTATAAGATTGATTGCAGCTGTGGGAAATCTTACGTCGGATAGACCCAACGGTCTATAGCGGACAGAGTGAAGGAACACATTGCAGCGGTCAAGAAATTGGATACCAATAGGTCAGCAATAGCCGAACATCTGATAAACGAGGGTTCAAATCATTGGGTTGAGCTTCATAAACCCACTGTGCTCTCTAATGAACGCCGATACTACAGTAGAATTGTACGCGAGGCGATTGAAATAAAAAAGCACAGTACATTCAATCGTGAAGGAGGTTACAAACTGTCTTCGGCGTGGAATACCGTAATAGATCGACATTCGGTTCAGCATGATCGTGTGAAGCCGCAAGATACTGTGAGTGTAGTGTGTAGGTCGCGTGTGTTTAATAAAAACGTAGCAGTGAGGGTAGACGGAGAAGAATCTGACAGGGCGCTGCGTTGGAGGCGAAGAAATATGCATCGTCAGTCTGCCCGTGACCATGGCTGCTGCAACGTAGCCGAAACGTCGGGTTAATAAAGGTAACTTTATTATATAAAAACATACGCGATAAGTCCCGCTAGTTACTAATCATGAGTATAAATCGCGAATCTCTTAAAACTATGTCAGTTACTTTGTTTTTCCGTAGACCAGCCGCTCTGTGGAAAACACTACAATGTCATCTAGATATGCAAATGTGAAGTCAAGACCGCGTAACATCTCATCACAATAACGTTGGAAGGTGGCACCGGCATTACGGAGCCCAAAATTCATGAAAAGGTATTCGAAGCTTCCAAACGGCGTAGTAACCACTGTTTTAGGGATGTCATCAGCACACATAGCGATTTGATTATAGGCTTTCACAAGATCGATGGTAGAAAAAATCTTACAACCAGAGATGTTATGAGAAAAATCATGAATGTGTCGGATAGGATACTTATCAGGAATAGTTCGCGAGTTGAGCATGCGGTAATCACCACATGGACGCCATCCGTTGTCCTTCTTTGGCACTAAGTGAAGAGGAGATGCCCATGGTGAGTCTGAAGGTCGACAAGTTCCATTCCGAAGCATTTCTTTAAATTCGGCCTTCGCTATCTTTAACTTCTCAAGAGACAACCTGCGTGGAGTACAAGAAACTGGCGGACCAGGGGTGGTACGTATGTGATGTTCAGTTTTGTGTGTGTACGTGCGATGAATGCCTGTCCGCCGGGTAATGTCAGGATATGCTGAAAGAATTTTATGAAAATCAGTATTTCCTAACACTACTTTGACTGAAGAAACATTTTCAGAACATCGAGCAAGTGAAGCCACGGACGAGACAGTTGTCTTACAATCTAATAAGCGTTGGTTACGAACATCTACCATAACATTAAAATGAGATAAAAAGTCAACACCTATAATTGCCTTAGTCACATCCGCAACAATAAACTTCCAAACGAAGTCGCGGCGCAGCCCTATGTTAAGCACTAATTGCACATAACCGTAGGTATGTATAGTCGATCCATTCGCGGCACTGAGTTCGTAATTAGATCGCACACGACGATCTCGTATTGCCGAGACGGGATACACACACATCACTTCCTGTATCTACTAAAAATTGCACTTTTGTCCTACTATCTACGTCGAACAGGCGACCGATGTTTGGGCAGTCGCTGGTCGCCATCACTGACTGCCGTGGGCGTTTCCCTTGTCACACGGTGGTAGGCAGTGCTTGCAGCGCTAGCGCGTAGTAGGCCCGCGCGCCGAACTTATAGTAGTACCAACAAGTTGGATACTTGTTACTGCGTGAGCTGGAACGGGATGAACGCGTAGATCGGGAACGTGGCCGCGCACCATGTCTCTCAGTGTCTCGGCGGCTTGAAAGGCTGCTTAACTCCTTACGAAGTTGATGGATCTGCTCCTCAAGACTCGCAATCTGTGCATCCTTATTCACTCCATTCGTCACCGACACTTGAGGACTGTTTGACACTACATCCATGATTTTATCTGCCAGTTCAGCTACTTGTTCCAGTGGCGTATTTAGCTGAGATGCGATGATAGATTGTGCGGTGGTAGGTAGGCGAGATGTCCAAATCGTACGGAGGAAATCAGCGGGTACGTCAGGCCCAGCAAGCTGTTTCAAGTGTCGCAGAAATTGTGATGGAGATCTATCACCTAATTCCTCATGCGTCACTGGCTGAATCACTTGTTTCTCACGGGAAGCACTCAGTCGCTTCACCAGTTCGGCCTTTAGTCTGCTGTACTTGTCCTTGATTGTTGTGTCCATGATTATATGCTCGACCTCCGCAGCATATTGAGGGTCAAGATTCGACATACAGTAATGGAACTTGGTGCTTTCTTGCGTTACCTGTGCTAGCACGAACTGCAACTCCAATTGGGCGAACCATAAGCGAACCATAAGCCGGTCCTGAAAGAAGCCGGTAGAAAGGTGGCACGGGAACTCCAACTCGGTGCAATTCAGCAGCAGGCAAAATGGGGTCGTTCTTTTGTGGGTTCGACATTATTCACAGGGGTCACCAATGTGGTTGTGTGTATTATTCTCTCCCGAGATACAGTCTCTGACTAGTTCGGGAGAGCACTGTCCAATGTTTGTACCTAGCTTAAGTTTTGTTGTGCCCAATAAACTTTATTATTTATTATTATTTATTGGGAAGACTCCCAAATAAAACACAAGCACTATTTCACCAGGTCTTTACTTGTTACCATCCATCAGTAGTTCAGTACCATTTTGATTTTTTACGCTGTCATTATTTTTTCTAACAACAACCGTCAATTGTTGTTGCTACGGGCGACGACTTAGTAACTACTTAATTTCTTATGTTTGTTTGTTCGCTACAAATATATCAATAGTTTATTCTTATAAACTTTTTTATAATTACGTTAAAGCAGTTTCATTTTAACACACACAAAACATACATACATACTTATACATTCACGTCCTTTAATCCCTTTCGGGGTGGACAGAACCTCAGAGAACTTCTCCTAGGTCACTTTTTAGCATAAATATTGGGGTTGCGATGTCATAATGGAACATTGGTGTCTGGGCGGTAGCCCATCGCCCAGTAGATTTTATTACAAAAAAGCTACTAGCTAAAGCTATCCTTATCTTATGAAGGAAGAATGGTAGCTAGGAAGCATTCTTCATACATCGCAGACTTGCACGGGTGGACAGAGTTCCGGAGACTGAATATGTTCTACTCAAAGTTCAATTTAATGCTGACTTAGAACATTATGTCTTCGATATTCAGTGAAAATAATATACAGGGTGGCGCATTCAAAACGGTCAGTATAGGAAAGTCTAAAACTATAAGAGATACGAAGATTTGTTCTTAGGAACCATGTCACCGATTTTGATAAAAAGAAAAACTGCATTCATACTTTCTTTGAAAAAACAACTGTATCCAGTACGGGAATCGAACCCGGTTCCTTTGAAAAAATAAACTGGCCCTTTTCACTTTTTCTTTTTAAATATCAATTGTGTAGGTCTTAAGCTGTAAATGTCTCTATGAAACATGGTGTCAAAAATGAATAAAATACATTGTTTTGGCATACTTAAGTTTATCATAGTAGGTTTTCTAAGTGACCACCGTTGTTTTCAATACAATATTCAACACGTTTAGGTAACGATCTTAGTATTGAATTTTGTATTTTGATGTGGTGAATTTGCGTTACGATTGACTTTATTGCTACTTTTAGGTCTTCAATGGTGTCATAGCTTGTTTTGTAAAAGTCATCCTTAACGTAATCCTACAAGAAATTTTCTAATATGGTTTAACACGTCACTTTAAGTGGACTTTTCAATAGATTGTTGGTTTTTGATTACTGTAGATAACAGAACCTCCTTAAAAGATTAATGCAGTGCTAATGCCACATGATATGGTGTATGTAACAAGTATGGAAGTAATACTACAAACAGGCATAGATACAATTTTAGATGTCTGTTGAATATTGTTACGGTGTATGTAAACTATTATGATAAACTAAAGTATGCCAAAATAATGCATTTTATTCATTTTCGACACCATGTTTCATAGAGACATTTACAGCTTAAGATCTACACAATCGATATTTAAAAAGAAAAAGTGAAAAGGGCCAATTTATTTTTTCAAAGCAACCGGGTTCGATTCCTGTACTGGATACAGTTGTTTTTTCAAAGAAAGTATGAATGCAGTTTTTCTTTTTATCAAAATCGGTGACATGGTTCATAAGAACAAATCTTCGTATCTCTTATAGTTTCAGACTTTCCCATACTGACCGTTTTGAATGCGCCACCCTGTATATTTGCGATAAAAATCAATTGTTGATCAGCCAGGCTAGGATAAGCGCACTGTGAAATGAATTCCCGCGAATGAATGGAAATAAATTCTTGCCTTGTTTCTTTCTTAATCGGTAGCATGAGGCAAACTAGGGAAATAATTGAATGGAAAGGAATAGGTTCCCGACATTCGTTCGTTCAATTGCGTTGTTTGACGTTTTGAACATAATGAAGTTTTTTTGCAAATTAAAACTTGACCTAATATTTATGTTAAAGATCTTATTATGAAGACTGATTTAGTGTTTTATCTAAGTTACATGTCAATCAATCAATCAATCAATCAGCCTATGACAGTCCACTGCTGGACGTAGGCCTCCCCAAGGTAACGCCACAAAACACGATCACTCGTGGCCCTCAGCCAACCACTACCAGCGACCTTTTTCAGGTCATCAGTCCATCTGGCAGGGGGGCGTCCTACACTACGTTTACCGAGACGCGGTCGCCATTCGAGAACCGCTTTGCTCCAACGGTCGTCGGTTCTGCGACAGACGTGACCGGCCCACTGCCACTTCAGCTAGCAACATCGATAGACAATGTCTACGACATTGGTTCTCTGCCGGATAATCTCGTTCCGGACTCTGTCCCTTAACGAGATACCCAGCATCGAACGTTCCATTGCCCGCTGAGCGACATGTAATCGGTGAGCCAGCCCGACCGTCATGTTCCACGTCTCGGCACCGTATGTCATTACAGGTAGGACGCACTGATTGAAAAAGTTACATGTACCTAAATATAAAGGTACATTGTCAGCACTTTGTTCCTTGAACATTCACAAACTGAGTTTAAAAAGAAGTAAGATTGTTAAAGAAATGAATATGTAAATGTATTGTTAAAGTAACTTAAGTTGTATTACATAGGATTATATAGTACAATTTGAACCTTTATTTTCAATCAGATTTTTAATAAAGTTGATTTAAATTTGAAGTCATAGTTTTATTTTAACAAGTAAGGAAATGGCAAAACTACATAAAAAGTTAACTCTTAGAACAACAATGACGCATTTATTTGTACACCTGTTTGCATTATAACTATTTTTGTACTAATTATTAATAGTATCAAATATTTACTACACAATTACAAAGCTAAGGCACCAACGTATGAAATTAAGATACATTTTGTATCTAATACTTCACCAGATATCTTCCAAACAGGTGAAAAAATCTTAAAATCAAACATTTCTCTGCATGAGCGATATTTAGTACAAGCTCATCATTTTATTCACATTATAGTAATAATGATAAAGAAAACATAAGCAAAACATATTAAAATACATACACAGTTATATACAAATCTTACATTTTTCACATATTTACCTTTTACATAGTAAATTTTAACAAGTACACAAGAAATTCACGCCGTTTCGCGCTAGTTTTTTAATGTGCAATAAATCGCTGGTTATTTCTTGGCGAGAATTCGACGATTCTTATTCACATGGCGCTTATGCTACCAAAATGTGGAAATTCTATGAGAATTCGTTCGTTCAATGACGTCATGATTCCCACTTTGACAGTTTTGACTCTTGTGAGTGAAAGAAATCGTGCCTTATGCTAAGTGCAATTTAATTTCTTGCCGTCAGTGTGAAATGGTGTGAAAGACGATGGGAAAGAAATTATTTCGCGTGTTTATCCTAGGCGTGCAGGGATTGGCCACTGCAACATGGCCGAAACGTCAGGTACCAAAGGTAATATTTGTTTATAAAATATACGCGATAAGTCCCGTTTCCTCGTAAAATGGAAAAAATCAATTGTTGTTCCGGGGTCTTAGTCCACTAATTAACTATGACGGCGATACAACTGCGTTGCTACTGCGTCTCTGCTGTAAAAGTGGTAGTCTGCTAAAATTTTGATCTATTACAGTTGTACCCCGATAGTGACTCAAAAGTGCTTCATTTGCAACTCAATAGCACACTCGCTTACGATTGACGAAAACAATAGTAGAGTACCAAAAGTAACGCGATTTAACTAAAATTGAAGCACGATTGATTAGTGCATTAGCGTTTTTGTATTTTACACGCAGTTCTAAAGCGCTTCTGTGTCGTAAAGTTTTTGGTGGAGTACTAAAAGTGTCAAATTACTGCTACAAACGTGCTTTTGTATTAATACTGAACTAATAAATTGTTCAATATTACAACGACATCTATAAATAAAGTCATAAACCATTTTTGATAAGCTATGTTTGATATTGAACTTAGAACAAGACTTTTAAGTACTTAAATGATTTAACAGATGGCAGTGTATAACAACCTCACTGCCCCAATAGTAATTTGTCTTTATAAAGGTTCTGTCTACATAGAAAGGTACTGCATACATATACACGTCCTTTTATCCTTTTCGGGATGGACAGAACCTTCGAGACATGAAACAATAACATCTCCTTGGTCATTGGTTCAACATTGATGATAGATTGACTATCGCCCGATAGATTCTATTTACCCCTAGTCCCTTAGTCGCCTTTTAGGATGAACGGCAGCTAGTTAGCATCCTTTTATCGTCCCATACTGGCACCGGACTGTTTTACTACCATTGCATAAAAAAAGTATGAGGGCAAACATGGTTATCAGGATCGGATAGGGATCCACGATCTCTGCCTACACTTCTACAGGGAATCAGGCGTGATAAGTATGTGTTTACATACATTCACGCCTGTAACACCCAACTGGGTATCCAGAGATTTCATCGCCACCTTGAATGGGTGACAAATCTCCCTTACTTTACTCACATCCATTAATATTCTCATACATGCTCTTCTGTTTTTCACGCTACGTACAACTTGAGAAGAATGTATTCAATTTGATCAGTATAATTATATCTTATTATATATAATTCGACGTAGCTCAGTTGTTTGGGGCTTGGTTCCGTATCAGTGAGTACAGGGTTCAAATCCCGTTTGAAGTTTAATGAATTTGTATGTACATTTTCGTAAAAAAAAAACACATTTACGAAATGCATCGAATTATACGGTGAGGGTAAACATCGTGAGGAAACCTACCTGTCGTTCGTCGAACAGGCAATAGTTAGTGCTTGTAAATGGCGACATGGCTGACCACCTGTCACATCGAGTACTGACTATCTGGTTAACAAGTGGGTTCGAGGTGTCCATAGAATTACTACCTTCGCAATTGCGGAGATGGACACCTGAACTTCTGACTACCCCGCAAGGGTTAATGGTCGTGAATACGTTTGTTTTTTGGTTCTTAATTATATTTATCAATACCTTTTTAACCCTCCTTTCTTCCATTCGATTTATGTTTGAAAAGCATAAATGTCTTAATCTTATTGGATACGAGTTTTATTGATATTAAGTTTCTGCTCCAAATATTTACTACAGTGATAACAAAAAACGATTTCTTTATAGGCTTTATTTTATTTACTTCTTTTGATTTGGTTGTTTGGTAAACAATGTTTTTTGTGCTTTAGTTATTTATATTTAAAGTAAGTTGTTTGTTCTGATCTTGAAATTTAACACTAGTCTAGAAAATAATGCTAACTAGCTGCCGTTCTTTCTGGTATTTCATAGGAGGTGATTAAGGGACTAGGGGTAAATAGAATCTGTTGGGCAATGGGCTAGTAAATTGTCACCAATGTTCCATATGAAATCACAACCCCAATATTCATGCTAAAAAGTGACCTCGGCGATATTGTTCACGGATTGATGGACGTGAATATATAAGTACATATGTAATCAACAACCAGACTGGAAAAACGATAAGTTCTCAACGCTGCCTCCACCGGGAACCGAACCCGGGACCTCAAGATTAGCGTTCAGGTGGGCCATTCGCAATATGTAAATATGTATGACTATATCAAATTTTAATAACTATGTGAGACCGGGTCATATCACGATAGATTTATAAAGATATCTGGGCCCTTACTCCACTAATTCATATTGGCCACAATATTACTTCTGTGTCGACATTGTGGCAGTTCAATGGCCGTAATTTGACACTTTTCGCACTCCACTAACAAATTTTGGCCACTGAAGCGCTATCGAAATACTTCTGCGTCTGACGTGCCTCAATATTAGTTCAATAGCCTTCATTTGGTACTCTACTATTGTTTTGACAGCTTTCTTTGTCTATGGTCAATATCTAATGTACACTCACACACTCAGTTAGTAGTTTTAGTTTCAATTAAAAACATAAAATATTTTTTCAGTTACGTTTTTAGTTACGCATTGTCAGTGCAAACAGTTTTTTAAATTGTTGTAATCCATAGACAATAATTTCTGTACTTTGAGTGGCCACTGAAGTGCCATTGACTGGCTATTATGGCGCTATTGTGGCTATCAAAATATTAGCAGAGTGCCACTTTTACGGCCGAGACGCAGAATTATCGCTAAAGCGATGTAGTTGAGTGGCTGTCAAAGTTAATTAGTGGAGTAAGGGCCCTGGAAGTCTTCCCGCGACCACGGCCTATGCAACTGGGTCGAAACGTCGGGCAAAATAAAGGTAATCAGATATCTTTACGTGATATGACCCAGTCTCACAAAGTTAATAAAATGAGTATAAATCGCGAGTGTTTAAAAATAACTATATTGAATTTGGCTTGTTACAGTCAGCCATGCTTGTTTTCCCGAAGTTTGTCAGTTCGGTTTCGGCCATTTTGTTTCTGCTGCGCCTCCTGATAGGCCGCGGGTTCGCTCTGAAATTAATACCTGGTATACCGACGGCGGAAAGGAAAGATTTTTGGTAAGAAACACTTGCACATATCTACAGTCAGATAGACGCCATATTGAAAAAGGGTGACGTTAGGAGTACCTATAACCACCGAGTGTGTTAGAGGTGTATAAGTGTCGATGAAGCGAAGAAGCGAAATGAAGCGAACGTGGTCTGTCATGATCGGGACAAATAGGGATCCGTGATCTGTCTATCCCTCTACAGGGAATCAGGCGTTACATACATACAAATCATATGTGTGTGTACATTTTAAAATTGGCGACACTATGTATTGTCATGGTCAAATGTAAAATATTGTCATTTGTTCTTATAAACGTAAACCTTATGAAAAGTTACTGGCACTGCACTTTTAGAGCGGACTGTACATCTTATATGCGGAGATTATGAATCGCCACCTGGAATGGGTGACCCATCCCTCGCATTCAGATTCCAATGACCCCTAGTCCCTTAGTCTTATCAAGGAAGAAAGACAGCTAGTTAGATACATACATACACATCACGGATCCCCTTCTGTCCCGATTCTTACAGACCACTTTCGCTTCATTGACACTCATACATCTTCTCATACACACTCGGCGGTTATAGGTACTCCTAACGTCACCCTTTTTCTTTTCTTCTCTTCAGGAAAATGCAGGAAGTATTAATGCGGAATATATTGTTAGAGAAGGGCATTAATTGCGACAACAGCCTCATGGTCAATGACCCTTTCGACCCTGAAGCCCTAGAGCAGATGAAGAGATATGACAGGGTTGTCTGCACTAAGCCTACAGGCATCAATTGGGTGGACTGTAATGTGAGTTACGTATATGCTAGATAGATAATGTTTGTTATATTTGGCAATTCATAAAATTTTCTTTCAATCGTTACACTATTTCGTTTAAAAATCAACTCTTATATTAATATAAAACTCTCGTAAACGTGTCGCGATGTTATGAAATTCGCGCCTTTTTATATTTCATATTCCGTCCGGCCGCTAGAAACGGGTGCGGTCTATTTGGTAGAAACTTGATACTCCGAAACCTATTTGGGATAACTGACTTCGCAGAAACTTCTTTAGTCGATCATTTATTAGGCATAAAAAATATTTGACATAAAATTTTTAGGCATAATGTGCTTATGACCGAATTTAGAATGGCATACATTTAAGATAGTAGAATTTTTATTGGCTTATTTACCTTTGGCATAGTTAAAATTTTGTATAATATCATTTAGCATAACGTTCATTTAGAGTACAGATTATTTGGCATAATTTGACTAGGCATACTATGAAGGTCATAGAATTTCAATTAGAATAATATAGATTGGGTTACTTTCTTCTTTAAAAATGCGTAGGTTAGGTTAGGTTAGAACTGTGACCTCTTATGAAACGAACATGCTCTCATGGGCAAGGATATAAAGATGATTCTTGCTGTAAGCATTATGCGAAATGATGGTTCTACTTTTAAATAGTTATGGATAAAAAATATATGCCAAAAGATGAATCTGGTTTTGAACTTTCTGCGATGTGATGATTATACATTGTGATTATTATGGATACCAAAATTATGCGTACAGATAATTCTGACTTACAGAATTATGGGTTTCAATGTATGCTAAATGAGTTAATGCCAAACGATATTCTGCGAAAAGAGGTTTATGCTATTAGTTGTTATGCAATATAAAATTATTACTTGAAAAGTTCTACTATAATAGGTGTACCGCTAGAAACAGCCCTGACCCGCGCGCTACTCAGCGCCGCTGCGCTTGAAATGTCGGATTTTTGACATTTCGAGCATTTATTTTTGGAATACAATACCCTTAAATTGAAATAAAGACAGAAAATACTTTATTCACTGCTTCAAATTACATTAAACACACAAACAATAAACATTTGATAAAATAATTGAGACAAACATCGGCTGTAGCCCAGTGGGTCAGAACTCTGACTTCTTATGAGAAAGGTCCAGGGTTCGAATCCCGGCTCTGGCATGTACCAATGAATGAAATCTATATATGTGTTTTTCATATTCGTACATAATTTACAGTCGCTAACGGTGAGGGAAAACATCGTGAAGAAACCTGCCTATCGCTCGGGATAGGTAATAAAGTGCCGATATAGGGCTATACGGTTCATTACCTATCACGTTGGGTGCAGTCTATCTAGTGAAAAGAGGGCTTCGAGTGACCTATACCTAAGATGCCTTCGAAATTTCGGAGATGGGTACTTAAGTCTCTGACTACTCCGCCACAGTAAAAAAGGGAGTGTGTAAACACAAGTCGTGAAGCGTATGTATGTTGACAAAGCTGTATGAGAAGGTTAATGGTGTGAGTGAAGCAAGAGATTTGTCAGGATCACTCCGAGTGGCGATCGATAGTCTCTGCCTATCCCGTTGGCGACGTAGAGGCGTGAATATGTGAATGTATCTATGAGACGAAAAGGAAACATTTTAAATGCATACATTCACGTCCTAAATCCCTTTCAAGGTAGACAGATTATCGGATACACGAAAATATGTTCATTCGCACTATTTACATTGATATTGGGGTTGTGATGTCATAAAGTACATTGGTGACAGGTTGCTAATCCACCGTAAAATAGATACCATAGACCTCGTGCCCCATAATAATAATATTTTAGGACACGATTACAGTAATTGAACTAGCCCCTTGCTAAGTACATTTAAGACTTGTGTTATGGGTAACAGTCAACGTATATTTAAGAAATATAATGATACTTATTCTATATAGATAAATGCATATATAATCAACGACCAGACTGGAAAGCAGCTTAATTCTGCCCCCACCGGGAATCTTCGGGACCTCAGGATTAGCGTTCAAACCGATGTTGGATATTTATTATCAGAAAAGGTTTTCGAGTAACCAAAGAAAAGTACGGTCACTGAACCTCTGACTATCCCGAAAGGGTTTAACGGTGGTAAATTTATATGTTCAATATGTATGTGTTATATATAAAGTCTCGTGCTAGTCTGGGTCGTAAAATAAATGCTAACTAGCTGCCGTTCTTACCGGCATGTCGTAGAGGTGGTAGGTGTTACAGTGATGGGCTCGCAATCTAACGCTAATGTTCCATATGACATCACAACCTCCAATATTTATGCTAAAAAGTGACCTAGGAGATACTAACGAGGTTCTGTCCACCCCAAAAGGGATTGAAGGACAACGAACGATTGAAGGGTAAACATAGTGTAGGACGCCCCCTGCTGGATGGACCGATGACCTGAAAAAGGTCGCTGGTAGTGGTTGGCTGAGGGCCACGAGTGATCGTGTTTTGTGTACCCTTGGGGAGGCCTACGTCCAGCAGTGGACTGACATAGGCTGATTGATTGATTGATTGAATGTATACGTATGTATGTATGTATATCACTACATAGTATAAAACAAAGTCGCTTTCTCTGTCCCTATGTCCCTTTGTATGCTTAAATCTTTGAAACTACGCAACGGATATTGATGCGGTTTTTTTAATAGACAGAGTGATTCAAGAGGAAGGTTTATATGTATAACATCTATTAAATAGTGGAGTAGGCTATATATTTTATTCACGTGCGAAGCCGGAGCCAGTCGCTAGTTTATTCATATTTTAATGTTTTACGTTTTCAGTTGCACATATGCAGGGTTCGACAGGAAATATTAGAAAAAATGTCAAACATTTTTTGCATCTATCAAGACATTTTATACTACGATGATTATACTCATTACCTATTGGGTAGGTTCTTACATTACTGTTCACTCTTTTTATGCCATTGTAATAATAATTGTATAGGACGTTATTACACCAATTGAACCAGCCCCTTGCTAAGTACTGCAAAGACTTGTGTTAAGGGTTACTTGTCAATGTACTCGTATATTTAAGAAATATATACTTATTATATATAGATAAATACATACGAGTATATAGAATATATAATCAACGACCAGACTGGAAAGCCGAAGAAAAGCGTAGTTCTTAACTCTGCCTCCACCGGGAATCTTTTGGACCTCACGATTAGCGTTCAGGTGGTTAACCGTTCGCGCCACGGAGGTGGTCAATATAAATAATATATTTATGTTATAATAACAAACTAAAGATAATTATAACTAATGTCAAGAATAAAAAAAAACAAAATTTGATACTTTTGCTATTACAAGAACAACTTCACAATTATAGTTTTAAGAGATTCGCGATTTATACTCATGATTAATAACTAACGGGACTTATCGCGTATGTTTTTATTAAAGTTACCTTTATTAACCCGACGTTTGCGGTGGAGGCGAAGAAATATGCATCGTCAGTCTGCCCGTGACCATGGCTGGTGCAACGTAGCCGAAACGTCGGGTTAATAAAGGTAACTTTATTATATAAAAACATACGTGATGTGTCCCGTTAGTTATTAATCAACTTCACAATGTTACTGATGTGATATTGAACTGTTATTTTGCAATAAGCAATAGTGGACTTTATCCTGGCATTCTATATAATATATTTTTAATGCTTTGGTGATGTATGGCAATGTAATCACAAGGCACCGCAAAAAAAGCGGTATCATACACATGGCATAACGACAAACACAAACACGTTCACAACCATAACCCATGCGGGGTAGTCCAAAGTTCAGGTGTCCATTTTCACATTTGCGAAGGTAGTAATTCTGCGAAGGTAGGCCACCTTGAACCAACGTGTTGACCAGATAGTCAGAACCTCAATGTGACAGGTTGTAAGCCATGACGCCATTTACAAGCATTAACTATTACATGTTTGGGGAACAGGTAGTTTTCCTCACGATGTTTTCCCTCACCGTAGTATTCGATTCATTTCGTAAATGTATTTTTATTACGAAAATTTACATAATAATTCATTAAACTTCATTTCCATTGGTACATGCTCAAGCGGGATTTGAACCCTGTCCCCACTGATACAGTGTCAAGCCTCAAACCCCTGAGCTACGTATCATCCACATATAATGTATATTTGCAGGTGAGCATAAAGTTTTATCTGGTTCAGAAGAATACATATTGAAAGAAAGCGATTATGTGTCAGTGGCATGTAATGCTTTTGATAGTGCGTAAGTATAACATAGCATACGCTTCACGACTTGTGTATATACACTCCCTTTTTTAATGTGGCTGGGTATTTAAACGCTTGAGTCCCTAGTCCGAAATATCGAAGGCATGTTAGGTATGAGCCACTCGAAGCCCGCGTTTCATTTGAGACAGCACTTAACGTGATAGGTAGTGAACCGTATCGCCGTATATAGGCACTGGCTATTTTATTAACTGTCAGCTTACAAGAAAACGGGACTTATCGCGTATATAAAATCAAAGTATTACTTTTGTTACCCGACGTTTCGGCCATGTTGCAATGGCCATGGTCACGGGTCAACTGACCGCACGTCAGTTCATGTCGACGCCTCCATCGAAATGATTGGTCAGATTCACCGTCTACCGTCATTTTAAAGCTTTTTAAATCACTTCTGCACACCACACTAACTATATAATGGGGTTTTACACTTTCACATCTGTTCAAACCTCGTTCAATCACTGAATTATGTGCCGAAAACAGTGTATAACCTGCCATTACCTATCCCGAGGGATGGGCAGGGTTCCGCACGATGTTTTCCCTCACCGTTAGCGACTGTAAATTATGTACGTAAATGAAATTCTAAAATAATGATAAAAAACCTAGATTCTAAATCAATTCCATCATGACCCCGATAGTTTTGTTAAAAGTAACCTAGAACATCTTATTTCCAAGGTTTTGTTATAATTGACAATGTAAAGGATACTAGTCAACGTATATTTATGCAATTCATACACTTAATAGATACATAAATACATATATAGCGTCTATAATCATAGGCCACTGGAAAGCTGAAGAAAAGCGTAGTTTTCTTCTCTTAACTCTTAACTCTGCCTCCACCGGGAATCTTTGGGATCTATCGATTTAGGTTGTTAACTGTTCGCACTACGGGTGTAAAATTGTTTATGGAGACGTGTGTATGCATATTGATGATTCCTGAGTCTCAGCAAACGTAGTGTAGGACGCCTCCTGCCAGGTGATGTCTTGGAGAAGGTAGCTGGTAGTGGCTGGATGAGGGCCACAAGTGATCGTGTGAGTACCCTTGGGGAGGCCTACGTCCAGCAGTGGACTGACATAGGCTGATTGATTTGTTACAGGGGGACTAATATCAGTTGGGCAGGTAACACGGCAGGTATACGAACAATACAACCTCGTGGTTACCATGGTACCAACGACACATACGATATTATTTTATTAGCCTTGGATTCCGTATCAAAAAATGCCTTCATAAGATTACTGCCTAAAAGCTACGAGTATTTAACGAAGCAGAAAGATACAGTCATTATGCAGGGGTGAGTTTAATCGAAGAATGTGTATGAAGAGGTGAATGAATTTGACGACCTCCGTGGCGCGATCGGTTAGACACCTGAACGCTATTCGTGGGGTCCCGGGTTCGATTCCCGGTGGAGGCAGAGTTAAGAACTACGCTTTTCTTCTGCTTTCCTGTCTGGTCGTTGATTATATATGCTATATATGTATTTATCTATATATAATATGTATACATTTCTTAAATATACGTTGACTAGTACCCTTAACACAAGTCTTAAATGTACTTACCGAGGGGCTAGTTCAATTTGTGTAATAATGTTCAAATATTATTATTATTATAATTTAAAACAGGCGATGGCAACGTAATATACAGGGTTACAGGAAAAGTCGACCTAGATCCGTTAAGGGCGTGTAGTACACATCATTTCTGAATGATTTCACTATGGAATCCCCCATCATAAACTTAACAGTTTTCAAGATTTTCGAGTTGCCAAATTTTGCGGCTATTGAATAGAATATATTGAATTTTTTTGACACTTATGATTATTTTTTTGATTTTTTTACATAAATAATGAGATGCTTCATGACCTCAATGACTAAAATTGCACGTTAGTTAACTAAATAGGTCGTTGTAGACGATCAAAACTTAAGAAAATAAGTACAAATTATCAAAAAATATTTTTCTTTTCTGTATATCGCAAAAAAATATTTTGACACTTGCTCTGCAGATGTGCTTAAAAACATTAACATTTTATCAGCTATCTAACGAGGTATAACAACCTAGGGTTGTATTTAAACTCATAGAAAAAAACGTACTTAAAAAGTTTCAGGTAGTAGGTCTAACGGGGCCCTCGGCTTTGTCCTTCAAGTTAATCCGGTGCGTGTGAGCGAGACAACTTACGATTTATGCAGGTTAGAGTAAGAAAAATAAAGTTTGGGGATACAACATGCCCATTGTTGCCCATTTGCATGCATGTTGTTGTTGTTTTGTATTTGGATGTATGTATGTATGACATAAGTTTAGGATGGGGGGTTCCATAGTGAAATCATTCAGAAATGAAGTGTACTACACGCCCTTAACGGATCTGGGTCGTCTTTTCCTGTAACCCTGTATAAAAATTTATAAAAATAAAACACAGAATTTTAGGCACGTAAAAAGACTGATAAATAACTGCGGTTCTTTCTGTCATAGGAGGCGACTGAGGAACTAGGGGTAATTAGAATCTATTGGGAGATGGGTTAGCAACCTGTGACAATATTTCCGTATTAATGCTTTTACAACCAACAAAGGTAACGCTAAAAGTGAACAAGGCGATTGTAAGGTGATATGTCTGGTTGGTCCTGACTACCTAAAAAGGGAGTGAAATATCTGAATTCATGTGCGTATGTACATAATTAGAATGAAAGAAAGAAGAGACATTATTTTACACTACACGTAGACACTAAAAGTTACAATACAATGAATCAGTTAACAATAAAAGGCAAAAGCGTTTACGACTATTAACCTTGCGGGGTAGTCAGAGGTTCAGGTTTCCATCTCCGCAATTGCGAAGGTTTAATTCTATAGCCGCCTCGAACCAACGTGTTGACCAGATAGTCAGTACTCAATGTGACAGGTGGTAAGCCATGTCGCCATTTACAAGCACTAACTATTACCTGTTCGGGGAACAGGTAGGTTTCCTCACGATGCTTTCCCTTACCGTATAATTCGATGCATTTCGTTAATGTGTTTTTATTATGATTATTTTGTCTATGATTTCATTAAATACCCATTCATTCTCTCACTCATTCATTTCAGAATGAACATATTAGGTGACGGCACCCGTAACGCTCTCATTCCGCTGCTGACCGGTCACTATGACTTCGAACTTCCCGAACGAGATAAGGGAGGCTCCGGGAAAAATGATGGATTGTGGAAGACTGTCAATGACTGGCCCCTCATGTTCAAGGATTTAGAGGAAGCTGGGTAGGTATGGGGCAGCCTAAATATCAAATTATAATTACAGTGCCATCTATGTTTCATGTAATGAAAACTTCTGAAAAAATATAAATGTGGCAAATTATTTGATATTGCTTGTTTACTGTATTTGCTTACTTTAGTGTTAGCTGAAATACTGGTGTTGTGATGACAATGATATGGAATATTGGTGACTGGTTGCTAAGCCTTTGCCCAATATATTCCATTGATAGTTAGTCCCTATATCTTAGCAAACAGAAGATACGTGTTCAGGGAAGTCTCAGTGGTGAAGTGACCACCGCCTAGTGAGAGGGTATCGTTGAAATGCTGTCGATTAAAACGATCCGTTCTTCGCCTAATTGCTAATAGGATTACCCAGATGGCGTGGATTAATAGCCTGTTGGCTTTGTTCTTCAAAAGGGGAGATAAGACCCTATTGAAGAATTATAGGCCTATCGCGCTCCTAAGCCACGTCTGCAAGTTGTCTTCAAGAGTGCTTACAAATCGTCTGACCTCAGGACTTGACGCCTTCCAGCCGCCGGAGCAGACCGGATTTCGAAAAGGTTTTGGTACCGTAGACCACATTTACACGGTGCGGCAGGTTATACAGAAGTCCCATGAGTATAACCAGCCGCTGTGTCTTGCCTTTGTGGACTACGAGAAGGCCTTCGACTCCATGTTTGGGCTGTTCTGGAATCCCGGCAGCTTAGCTAGGTCGTTTGGCGTTATGTACAGGTGTTGGGGAGTTTATATACAAAGGCAACTATATCTGTTCAAGTCCAAAGCTAAAGGCGAGTCCGATACAATTACTCAGAGGAGTGAGACGCGGGGATGTCATCGGCACGAAACTGTTCACAAATGCACTGGAGGACGTCTTCAAGACTCTGGATTGGACTGGCATGGGTATCAATGTTAATGGCATATACCTTACGCATCTACGCTTTTCTGACTACATCGTAATAAAGGCGGAGTCGCTGCAGGATTTTCAGGGAATGTCTTCAAGGGGCAAATTTTGCAAATGGGTAAATTTCTAAAAGGGTGCAGCTTGGCTAGGCAACATTCGCGAAGCTGTTTAATGTCTTGTCGTCGTCACTACCGCAGTGTCTTAAGACCAAGATATTCAATCAATGCATCCTACCTGTAATGACACACGGGGCGGACACGTGGAACATGACAGTCAGGCAGGCTGCTTAGAGTCCATAACGAGATAGTCCGACAGAGAATCAATATAGCCATATTGATGCTGCAAGCTAAAGAAGTGGAGTGAGCAGTGAGTCGGCTGCTAGGCGGACCGATGACCTGAAAAAGGTCGCTGGTAGTCGTTGACCGAGTACCACGAGGGATCCTGTTTTGAGACATTTGGGAGGTTCTACGTTCAGCAGTGGACTGTCATAGGCTGATTGATTGAATGAAATGTAATTTTTATGTATGTTCTCGATGTATTCCAATTATTTCGTTATTTTTACTGTACATCAAATATTGTATTTCATTGATGTGAATATCTTAATCGCGATGATACTATATTGTGATAATCACATGTGTGTTTCAGATATCGAACCGCGTACTGGGAGGATAGTATACGTTATACCTTACGATACCTCCACTTGGGTTTTGGGACCTCCCCAACAGATCATTACTTAAAACATTTCATGGACATATCTTCATATGATGGGTACCGTAATAATATTTGTGACACTTACACCAATTGAACTAGCCCCTTACTAAGTGCATTTAGGACTTGTTATGGGTACTAGTCAACGCTTATTAAAATATATATCGCTGATTATCGAGATCGGGGCTGTTTTGGAATCCTGGGAGCTAAGCCAGGTAGATTGGCGTTATGTGCAGCTATTAAGGAGCCTATATAGCATATATTTGTCCCGTGCTAGCTGGGACTTAAAATAAAGCAAACTAGCTGCCGTTCTACCCGGCATGTCGTAGGGCGTGATTAAGGGACTAGAGGTCAATGGAATCTCTTGGGTGATGGGCTAGGAATCTATCGCCAATTTACCAAATAATCACAACTTCAATATTAGTGGAAAAAAGTGACCTTGAAGATATTATTGTGTCCAAGATTCTGGCCGACCCTAAAAGGATTAGAGGACGTGAATGCATAGGTATATTATAGACAGATAACTACAACAGCGTATGTAATCAACGATCAGACTGGTGAGCAGAAGAAAAGTGTAGTTCTTAACTCTGCCTCCACCGAGAATCTATGGGACCTCATGATTAGCGTTCAGGTGGTTAACTGTTTTCGACATGGAGGTCGTAAAACTGATATAATTACAAACACACTTACACGACTATTAAGTAAGGTAGTCAGAACTTCGGGAGTCCATCTCCACAATTTTAGAGCTAGTAATTCTATGGACACCTCTCAATTCGCGTTTCGCCCAGTTAGTCAATACTCAATGTGACAGGTGATAAGCCTTGTGGCCATTTACGAGCACTGAACACCCTCCTGTTTGGAACAGGTAGGTTTCTTCACGATGTTGAACTTCATCGCAGTATTCAGTGTTTTTCAAAATTGAGTAAATGTGCTACCGAAAATAAATACCTATTTGTGTTTACAACTTTCACTGAGCCGCCGACTTTGTTGACAAACTATTATTGCTATTGGTCGATGAGATTTGTTTTCTCATTTACGGATGTCTCATTGGTCAGGTTAGCCTGAGGTCACTATTACACTATTTTTAACGAACATTTATTGAGAACAGACTAAATTTAGTAGTTTTGATGCTTCAGGTTTTGCCGTGAAGGGGAATTGATGTATATGCTGCTGTTAAACTATACTAAACAGGTAACATCCACATTCACGACCTTAATCCTTGAGGGGTAGTCAGATATAGAGTGTCCACCAACTTCAGTCTTTTGCCATTGGAAACCTACTTACGGCTTACCACCTGTCATTTTGAGTACTGACTATCTAGTCAACACGTGGGTTAGAGGTAGCCAAAAAATTATTATCCAATTGCGGATATGGACAATAGAACCTCTGACTACCCTGGAAGTGTCCTGAAAGTGTTCTTTATTGTTTTTATTTTGACATGAACTAAACGGTAGATTCTACCAGCCCAATTCGACTATATAATACATTCAACATGATTGCCGCGTGTTTCAGAACTTAAAAATAATGCTAACTAGCTGCCATTCTTCCCGGCATGTCGTAGGAGGAGACTAAGGGTAAATAGAATCTATTGGGAGATGGAATAGCAACCTGTCACCGACGTTTCATATAATACAAAATGAGACCTAGGAGAGTCATATCCAAGGTTATATCCACTCCGCAATGGATTAAAGGACGCGAATGTAAATGTATGAATGGATGTTTCAATATGACAGTCAGATAGACAAAATATTGAAAAAAGGTGACAATAGAAGTACCAATAACCGCCGAGGTGATGGTGTATGAGTGTCAATGAATCGAAAGTTTGTCAGGATCGGCACAGATAGGGATCCATCTCTGCCTACCTTTCTGCGGAAAATGGGCGTGATGTGTATGTATGTCAACTGGTTTATAAACCGCACTGACCACTGTCCATTGAGAGACACAGAGCATCGATTTAAAGCTGAGAAAAGTCTGTTGAGATGGTCCGTGGTTCATCTCATACAATCAGCCTATACTAGTCCACTGCTGGACGTAGGCCTCTCCAAGGGTACGCCACAAATCACGATCACACGCGGCCCTCAGCCAACCACTACCAGCAACCTTTTTCAGGTCAACATCAATCCACTGTTGGACATAGGCCTCCCCTAAATGACGCCACTTCTCCCTGTCAGTGGCCGTTCGCATCCATTCGATGCCGGCCAACCTGCGCAGGTCACCTTCCCACCTTGCCGGGGGGCGCCCCACACTACGTTTACTTGGACTTTTTTGCTCCAACGACCATCAGTCCTTCTGCATACGTGACCAGCCCAACTCCACTTCAGCGTGCTAATTCTTTTCATAATGTCGGTAACTTTAGTTCTCTGGCGTATCACCTCATTTCTGATGCGATCTACCAGAGACACCCCGAGCATCTTCCGCTCCATAGCACGCTGAGCGACCCTGAATTTGTGGGCTAGTCCCGCAGTGAGTGTCCACGTCTCAGATCCGTACGTCATAACGGGGAGCACACACTGATTGAAAACCTTAGTTTTCAGGCATTGTGGTAAAGACGACGTGCCTTAGCCTTCCAAGTGCTGCCCATCCTAGCTGTATTCTTCTGTCCGCCTCCCTCTCGAAGTTGTTTCTGCCAAGCTGTATAATTTGGCCTAAGTAAGTATATTGGGAAACAACTTCTACGGGAGTGCCCCCAAGAGCAACCGTTCTCGGGACTACCAAATCATTAAACATGATTTTGTTTTTTTCTAAATTCATCCCGAGTCCGATGCGTCAAGAAGCAGCTTTAATTCGGACAGCATTTCCTCCAGATCCTGCAGCGACTCCGTCATCAGGACGATATCATCAGCAATGCGAAGGTGCGAGATGTATTCCCCATTGATATTTATTCCTCATTCAACCCAATCCAACATTTTGAAAACATCTTCCAGTGCACTCGAGAACAGTTTCGGGGACATAACATCCCCCTGTCTGACACCTCTCTGCAACTGGATAGGTTTCGCGCCGTGGCCTTGGAGTTGAACGGTCATCATGGCGGAATCATAAATATGTCTCAGCACACTCACGTATCGCCAGTCGACTTGAGATCGCTGGAAGGATTCCATGATCGCCCAGGTCTCGACCGAGTCAAAAGCTTTCTCATAGTCCACAAACGCGAGGCAGAGTGGCTGGTTATACTCATTAGTTTTTTGTATAACTTGCCTCATCGTGTGGATGTGGTCTATGGTGCTAAAACCCCGTCGAAACCCGGTCTGCTCTGGAGGCTGAAAGCTATCGAGCCTGGCTGAGAGTCTATTGGAGATGACCCTCGAGAACAGCTTATAGATGTGGCTCAGAAGTGGTATCGGCCTGTAGTTCTTCAAGAGGGTTTTATCTCCCTTCTTGAAGAACAGAACAGCCATACCTCTGCCCCAACATTTTGGAGTCCTTCCGGAGAAGATGACACTATTAAAAATTCTCTGGAGCTCCCTCAGAACTGGTCTTTCAGCAGATTTCAGGAGCTCAGAGGTGATTTTATCCTCTCCCGGAGCTTTTCCATTTTTAAGCTGTTTTAAGGCCATCTCAATCTCATTCATGGCTATTTCGGGCATGTCCTCTGTGAAGTGGCGTGTTAACGTGGCCCTTGAATCGGAGGGGTCAGGATCCGGATTTCGGCAGCGCGAGCAGTGTAACTGGCCGTAAAAATCTTCTATCTCAGACAAGATCTCTGGTTTAGAGGTGACCATGTCTTCACGAGCTGTCCTCAACTTCGTCATGTGGCTACGTCCCAGTTTTCGGGCGAATACGCGCAACCCACGGTTTTACTCGATCAACTCTTTTATGAGGAGAGCATTAGCCTTACGTAGGTCACGTCGTATCGCCTTCTTTATCTGTTTGTTTATTTTTTTATTTTTTTTTAATTTTTATTTTAAAAGAATCAACAGCACATTACATTTATATTAGACAAGTACATTATTCTAAACATTGGCTAATAATAGATTCCTATTATTTAGTTTTACAAATACAAGAAGAGCGAATATCTAATAATAATAAAAAATAGAAACAATAAAACAAATCATCCTTGTTAAAAGAGAGATGTAGTGAATTTAGAAAAAAAAAAATACATAATAAAAAGAGAGATCAAAAACACAAAACAAAAAAAAAATATATAATATTTGTAGATCAGTAGTTCAACTAATATTATGTACATATACAGTTTAGATCTAATGGGTGTAACATGTGTGTGCGTGTGTGAGGGTGTGTGAGGGTGTGTGTGTGTGTGTATTTGTGTATTCGTTGCATAAAGGTGAGTGTAAGAGTGTGCTATTAATATTACACAAATGTTATCGATATTTAAATAATATAATTTTTTTATGTATATACATTCATAACTAATAGTTTCTAATTCAGGCTATATTAAGTACACAATAATTTATAGGTAATATTTCTTTTAAAAGAGTAAAGTGTAAGGTTAAAAATATCGATATCGTGAAAGTTTTTGTTATATGTCTCACGTAATCTATGAGTAATAGCATTTCGTTCGTAGTTAGTTTTCATCAAAGGTAAATAAAAAGTGGGAGTATATTCCAAACGCTTTGGACGTCGATTTGGGATAGCTAATTTAACAATGGCTTCAGTAAGATAGGAACAATTTGTTGGACCTCTACATATTTTATACAGAAATATCATGTCAGTAAGTTGTCGCCTCTGCTGTAATGTCAGCATTTTGTGTTTTTTACATGACAAATCGTAAATATTTGTGTAATGAGTGCGATAGTTAAGATGTTTCAAAAACTTGCATTGTATCTTTTCGATTGATTGGGCATGAGTTATATATTGTGGAGTCCATATTGGGCTGCAATAATCAAGAATGCTACGAACATATGCATAATATAGCATCTTTATACACTCAATATCAGTAAAAGGTTGACTAACGCGAAGAATAAAACCAAGGTTTTTATATGCTTTTTCTATTATTGATTCAATGTGACGTGTATAGGATAATTTAGTATCAAGAATCATACCTAAGTCCAACATATATTTTTAATGGGAATATCATTCAGGTAATATGTATGAGATATAGGTTGTCTCTTTCTCGTATACGTGATTGTATTGCATTTAAGTATATTTACATTAATTCTGTTTCTAATATAATAATTATTCAGTCTGTCAAGATCAAGTTGAAGGAGTTCGCAGTCATGTTTTGTTTTTATATCCATATATATCTTTGTATCATCGGCATACATAAGAAAACTAGCATGCCGGAAACATTTGTCGATGTCATGTAAAAAAGCAATATACAGCAAAAGACCCAGGAGGGAACCCTGTGGAACGCCTGACGTCACTTTGACAAGTTCCGATCTATGTCCTCCGATGACCACAGCCTGATTTCTGTTTGTGACGTAAGAGCGGATCCATCTATACATGTCGCCTCTTATGCCTAAACCATAAAAGTTTAGCGTAGCTGTTTGCGAAGGAGATGTCTGTGGTGTTTCTCGTCTTAACCTCATAAGGTCCAAAGTCTCGTCTGAGAGATACGACTTTCGGTTCCCAGCTCGAGCGCTGCAGAACCGGCTCTCTTCCTCCCCGATTATTTTGCTCACATTTTTGAAGTCCTCGTCAACATTGGTCGCGGTGTGCAGAATGGCAAAGCGGTTCTGGAGTTTCAACTGAAACTTGGATGAACCAGCAGCCATTTGCAGTCGGTTAGGTCGGAGCGTGGACTTCATCATGCGCATCCTTTCCAGCTTATAATTGATATTCAGGGTGCCTCTAACCATGCGGTATTAAACCTGTTGATCACTGAGACATCCCTGAATATATGCTTTTTATCCGCATGATGAAGTCGATCTCATTATAGGTGTTTCCGCTGGGACTTTTCCAGGTCCACTTCCGTTGGGGCTTTTTCTTATAAAATGAGTTCATAAGATACAGCCCCTGTGATTCAAGAAAGTGGACCAACATGTGTCCCCTAGAATTCCGACTGCCAATGCCGTGTGGCCCCATCCTCGATTCACCACTCTCCCTTTGACCAACTTTTGCGTTGAAGTCCCCCATCACAACGTTGTAGTGAGCGAACGTGGTATGATGTAAGGCCCGTTCGATGTCCTCGTATAGGGCCTCTACATCTTGGTCTGAGTGTGCCTATGTGGGGGTGTACACCTGGATCATTTTGAGTGAGTAGCGATCCGAGAGCTTAAGAACGATGTGCGCCACCCTTGTCGACACACTGGACACTTCCACAACGTTGTTGCTGAGGACTTTGTTGACGAGGAAGCCTACGCCCCCCTGGGACTTGCAGTCTCCTTCCCGGAAGTAGAATAGGTGGCCAGAGCTTAGGGTTAAGCAGTCCTCGCCCTGTCTTCGGACCTCGCTTAACCCCAAGATATGCCACCTGATCCTGGAAAGTTCTACTTCCAGTTCGGCAAGATGCGAATCCAGCCGGAGACTGCGTCCGTTGTACGTCGCCACGGTCAGTTGTTTTGGTGACTCGTTTGACGCCTGGGGATTCTTCGCACCCCTGGCACTGTCGCTGCCCCGACCGTCACCGTGGCCAGGACGACAGTGCCACCAGGAACTCGGGGCCATCTTTTTAAGTGTTGTCATTAAATGGTGGGGGGTATTGCCCTAATCTCCACGCTGGGTTGGAGATCGCAGGGGTAAGGACTTTAGCACAAATGACGCTGCTGCCCGTCATTGGCTTTGTATTTGGTCTCCCTACCCTTTTATGATGGATATACCGCCATCAGTCGGTCACACAATAGAATTTGCTGACCATGACGCACAATCACATTACAATGAATACATCAATTTTATAAAAAAAAAAAGTTGACGGTGGTAGCCAAAAATATTTGCAATTAAAAATATCATTTAGAATTTTATTTTATACTACCGTAAAAAAATATGAATCAGTTATAACTTTTGTTATTTATATTATATTTTTTATATTATTATTTATATAGTTTTATATTATAACCCTCAAAAATATTTATAAAAAAAAATGTTTCTAATTTAATAAGTATTTATAATTTTAATTCGATAATATTTAAAAAAAAATTAATTTCATGTTGATAATATACATCTATAATAAATAAATACATGCATCATAATCCGCAAAACATAAATTAATATCATACAACAAATTCATAACGAAAAAATTTCCTCTTTATATAGAAATAGATATGAGCGTGCGATATGAATTCAAAACAATTATGTTTCCTTCGACGGCTGTATGGAACAACCCAAGATTCTTCTATCAAAGCCACAACTGAAGAAGTTTGAGATAGACGTAGAATCTTCGGCCCAAGCCACTGACGTCACCATCCTTCTGTGACCCTGTCTACTAGACCGGGGCAATCGAGCTAGTCTCTGTCCCTGCAAGTCAAACAACCTCACTTGACGGTTGTCATGAAGTATGGCGATGAGACCACTCGAGTTGACAGCTACCCTGTTCACTGACGAATCTGACCTGATAGTCGCTAGGGCTGAACGCATGTTTCTCACGTCCCATATCTTGACCGAGCGGTCGTCTGATCCGGACACCACCTTGTCTTCGCGCGTGAACACCGCTCACGTCACGCTCTCAGTATGTCCTTGGAACACAGATACACTGTGTATGGGTTCCCGGAAGTCCCACAGCCTGAAGGTTGTGTCCCTGGAAGCCGTCACCACCAGCCTGGACGTGGGATGAGCTGAAGCGTGGGTCAGCTCGTGATCGTGACCTGTCAAAACTTGCCAGCAATCCCCAGTTTCCACATCATAGAGGCTGGCCGTCCTATCCCAGGACACAGTGATGACGTGATCGCCACCCGGCAGCCAATCAGCGGCCACCACCACCCCCGAGTGGCCAGTTAGCTCTGTGAGAGGAGTCCTGAGTACTTCTGGCCTATCACCGCCTTCGCCAAAGCTTTCTTCGCCTCCGTCTAATTCTTCTTCGGATGATTGGCCACGTGGTAAATCCCAATTTACAGCAGCTTGCCAGATATGAGCTGTAGTGTCACCGCTACTAGACAGTGCTATATCCCGAGTTGGATGGAACCTTATAGAATTAACTGAGCCTGAATGACCTGTGTATTGCAAGAAGCATTTGCCCCATTGAATGCTCCAAACACAGGCTGTGTAATCAGCCGATGCAGTACCAAAGACTGGCTGTCCAGGCCTTGCAGACGCCACATCCCAAATACCATCTTTATGTCCAAAGAACTCTTTGACTAACTGACAGTTGAATGTGGGCGCTTTGAAATTAGATACTATTTTACTAGTCTGCACTCGTAACTTGTGACTAGCTTTTACTTTTTGGGAGTTACTTTGTGATAATTTAGTTTTGGATGTTTTCCCAACCACTTCAGTTTCAATAAATTCAGGATTCTGCTTATCACCAACAAAGCTTTCTCTTTCCAGTTTTTCACTCAACAAATCAATTTTTTCCTGAAGATTAAGATTTTCAGTATACAAAGACAAAGACAAAAAAACTTTATTGTGTCACATGCGTAAATAGGGTGTACAAGCAAATCAAATTCCTTTTCTATCTGCGAAAACAATTCATGCAATCTAGATCGATACAACGGTGGAATTGAGGTTTCAGACTCCTCCATTTTCATGCAATTAGGCAAGTTTTCGGATGTTTCCGACAAAACTTGAGTTCTACGTTTGCTGGACTTCATTATCACACACTTAATTTACAATTGGGTCACTTCATTCGATTAAAGACTGAGTTTATTACGAGCTCTGTATTTTGTACAATAATTTCTCAGCTGACAACAATGAAATCGTAATCATTGTTGTCACCTGAGAAATTATTGTTCAAAAGAATCTTATGCTAATAACGTGCCGTATGTATGCACTGAGCTACATAGTGTTATTAAGCACTTCTTGCTATTGAATTATTTGAGCGCAGTCGAGCAAAACGTTTCATGAAAATAAAAAACTATGGTAGTAACTTAATATCACAGCAAAGTTCAGCCAACTCTATCAAATACAAAATGCCATTGAAATCATATTTATACATTGGTATAAAGCGTTCCTTCTGGAACGACGCCATTGCTTTTATGTATGTAAATAATAGTTTAGGATCCACTGTATTCTACAGGTAAAGAGGAAGCTTACTACCTGGGGCGGTGTTCGTCCAGGCTAATGGCCAGACTTGGAAATTTCTATATATCTTGCATACACACCACCATCCATCCACGCCTCTAAGTCCTCAAAGGGATAGGCAGAGACTATGATTTACCACCTGGAATCACATACACACATATATGTTCTTCTGTTCTCATTTTAGTTGCGCGTTCTAGGATAGCAATTTCGGTGCTGGCGTCATCTGTGGTATTAATGCTAAACTAATTGCTATTTAATTTTCTCTCTGTGTCCTAGAGGTCGCCACAATGGCAAATGTTGACGTGAATTTCCGTGAGAGTTCTTCACGGGTGTGAGAGATGTAACGTATAGTATATAAGTAACCTACATACATACATACATACACATCACGCCTGATTGAGGGGTAGGCAGAGATCACGGATCCCCATTTGTCCCGATCTTGACAGACCACTTTCGCTTCATTGACACTCATACATCTTCACATATACATTCGGCTGTTATAGGTACTCCTAACGTCACCCTTTTTCAATATAGCGTCTATCTGACTGTCATATGTCTTATTATATAAAACATATATGTGTATTTCTAGTTTTTCGAGACTCCCGGCAAAAAGTTTGCTTTTACCTTCATATCTGACTTATCACATGACGACAACAATCCTCTCTCGATGGCTGATGATGACATTCTGGATTTCCTCAACTACCTTCGGACGTCACCATTCTTCAAGAATACCGTGATTTTCCTGTTCGGGGACCACGGGGCTCGGTAAAGATTTATTTATTTAATTCTGAAATGTACGTCACCCTAACAGGTAACTTTTCGGTGACGTTCTAATTATAAGGTATCGAACAATGTATACTTCAAAAAAACACTAATTACTATATATCAATATATAAAATATCTAAAATAAAAAAAAAAAAGTATAACAATGACAAATACACACGCACCTATACCTCGTAGCTCAGGTAGTGCAAGGCGACCACGAACCAAATATAAAGAGGACCCGGCGTAAGGAGCGGTCCCCGTTACGCGGCGCGGAGTCCAAATGGCGTGTTTTAATTGGTGCGGAGTCTAAAAATGTGTAGTAGAAAGAACATACCTAATTTGATTGGCCGATGCCGCGTTTTAATTGGTTGTAATATCTCCCCTCCATCCCGCGTACCTCGTTTCACCCCGCGCAATGCCACGCTAGTTTCCATAAAAATATTGCGTAAGGCCCACTCCTCTTGTTAATTACTCCATGAAGGTTACCCTTGAAAACTCGGGTATGGATCAAGCGAACAGGTCAAGCCGTTCGCTGAGCGCGTTCTTGATATGTGGTACCTTCAAAATGCACTATAGTAGTATTTCTATACGTCAACTTGGTCCGTCATGATGGATATTAAGTGACTAAAGCCCATCACAAAAATTGGTGCATTCTCAACCTTATACCCCAAAAGCATAGCACGGACGTCAATGGTTTTGACGACCTCCGTGGTGCGATTAGTTAAACACCTGAACGCTAATCGTGAGGTCCCGGGTTCGATTCCCGGTGGAGGCAGAGTTAAGAACTACGCTTTTCAACTGCTTTCCAGTCTGGTCGTTGATAATATATTATATATAATATGTATTTATCTATATATAATAAGTATATATTTCTTAAATATACGTTGACTAGTACCCTTAACACAAATCTTAAATGAACTTACCAAGGGGCTAGTTCAATTGGTGTAATAAAGTCCTAAAATTATTATTATTAAAGCATACAAAAAATTTGGAACAATATTACACCAATTGATGACCTCATTAAAACTTGTGTTAAGGGTACTAGTTACTGTAGAATGTTTATGATAATGATATCTGTATTGTGCGTTCATTTATTATTCACGCTATTATATACGGTTTGCAAAGAACGAGTTTTTTGTCAACAATTTTTTTTACAACATCTCGTATTTTAAAAAGCAGAGCTAGAAAAATTGTGGTTCAAGTATATAAACATTTCGAGGATGAAAAGAAAAAGTGTCAGATATGTTGGAAAAATTTGTTAGATCACGGGAAGGGTACAAAAATATGATTAAACAATTTATATTAAAATTATATGATTTAATCACGATTAAACATATTGTAATTTTGACGATCTCCGTGGCGCGATTGGTTGAGCACCTGAACGCCAATCGTGAGCTTCAAAAGATTCCCGGTGGAGACAGAGTTAAGAACTACGCTTTTCTTCTGCTTTCCAGTCTTATTGTACATTAGATACAGGGTTACAAGAAAAGTCAACCTAGATCCGTTAAGGGCTTGTAGTACACATCATTTCTGAATGAACCCTCCATCCTAAACTTAACCGTTTTCAAGATTTTCGAGTTTTAATTTTTTTATGAAAATGCCCAATTTTTTGGCTATTGAATTGAATATATTGAATTTTTTTGACTCTTATGATTATTTTTTAAATTTTTTTACATAAATAAAGAGATGCTTCATGACCTCAATGACTAAAATTGCACGTAAGTTAACTAAATAGGTCGTTATAGACGATCAAAACTTAAGAAAATAAGTACAAATTATCAAAAAATATTTTTCTTTTCTGTATATCGCAAAAAAATATTATAGCACTTGCTCTGCAGATGTGCCTTAAATCATTTACATTTTATCAGCTATCTAACGAGTTATAACAACCTAGGGTTGTATTTAAACTCATAGATAAAAACATACTTAAAAAGGTTCTATTAGTAGCTATTGTCCTTCAAGTTAATCCGGTGCGTGTGAGCGAGACAACTTACGATTTATGCAGGTGAGAGTGAGAAAAATAATGTGCAAAAACAAGTTTGGGGATACAACATGCCCATTGTTTTGTATTTGGTCGTTTGTTTGCATGCCATCCATTTAAGTCTGCTCATGCGATTCGTCCATGGTAGATGTGAATTATTGTGCTTTCGGATTCCCACACGACTTGGCTTTGTTTCTGGACTGATTTTTCTAACTGTGACTACTGTGCTTGTTTACTGGACTCCGATTTGTGCTTGTGATACTGGAGTGTTGAATATGGCAACATACTCAAACGAAGAATAAGCGAATATGCTTATCTGCTACGGACTGAGGACATGCGACGCTATCCCGACAGTCGAGAACCTGATGTAAGCGTTTTCGACGGAATTTACCGACGACTTCGTGAAACTGGCTCTGTTTCGCGACGACGTACGGACTTAGGAAGACCACAAGATAATTAATGCTGCTAACGACATAAGAAGAAGATTAACCACTGGTGTAGTGAAAAGTGGACTACGTGAAAGAATGAGAAAATGTGTGCGAAATAGAGGTGGAAACGTAGAACATGAACTATAAAAATTTATTTGAAAACATTAGGTGAATAAATGTCTTATTGTTTCATTTAGCTTACTACAATCACCAATCGCTGTTTATCTGTATGCCAACTATGAGTTGAGCGTGAGTGACTTTGTATGCGAACCAGCGTTAATAACGCACCGATTACGTTATTTTCCAAACAAAAGCCAGTAACTAGTCACTTACGCTCAACTAATGGTTGGCGTAGGGTCATTATTTGTACGATCGACGATCTGAACAAAAAAATGCTATAAAAACTGAATGATCTCCTAAGTCAGGTTAGCGGGACATCGATGGATGCAAGAAGGTTGTACCTAGCCGAGGGAGGCCTATGTTCAGCAGTGGAAGCCAGTAGGCTGAAATGATGATGCTGAAGTAAAGTCAAATTAATTAGATTAAATTAGCGCTATTTAATTAAAATTCGACGTAGCTCAGTAATTCGACGTAGCTCAGTTGTTTGGGGCTTGGCTCTGTATCAGTGGGTACAGGGTTCAAATCCCGTTTGAGCATGTACCAATGGAAATGAAGTTTAATGAATTTCTATGTACATTTTCGTAATAAAAACACATTTACGAAATGCGTTGAATTATACGGTGAGGGAAAACATCGTGAGGAAACCTACCTGTTCGTCGAACAGGTAATAGTTAGTGCTTGTTAATGGCGACATGGCTGACCACCTGTCACATTGAGTACTGACTATCTGGTTAACACGTGGGTTCGAGGTGTCCATAGAATTACTACCTTCGCAATTGCGGAGATGGACACCTGAACCTCTGACTACCCCGCAAGGGTTAATGGTCGTGAATGCGTTTGTTTTGTAGCGCTATTTATTCTGACTGCCATCTTTAGAAACTAAGTTTCACCTTTAAGGTTAATAAATACCCTAGCGTGTTATACCTTGTTGGATAGCTAATATAATGTAGATGTATTGTTTAAGTACATCTGCAGAGCAAGTGTCATAATATTTTTTTGCGATATACAGAAAAGAAAAATATTTTTTATAATTTGTACTTATTTTCTTAAGTTTTGATCGTCTACAAAGACCTATTTAGTTAACTTACGTGCAATTTTAGTCATTGAGGTCATTAAGCGTCTCATTATTTATGTAAAAAACCAAAAAAATAATCATAAGAGTCAAAAACATTCAATATATTCAATTCAATAGCCGAAAAATTTGACATTTTCATAAATAATTAAAACTTGAAAATCTTGAAAACGGTTAAATTTAGGATGGGGGGTTCCATAGTAAAATCATTCAGAAATGATGTGTACTACACGCCCTTAACGGATCTAGGTTGACTTTTCCTGTAACTCTGTATATTTATTTATTTATTAAGGAAACAAAACAGATATGAACACATGAAAATAAATACATAAAAACAATGATACATAGGAAAATAAATGCGCTCATTTCCATAAATATGTCCCACAGAGAACATAAAATGATAAAGTGAAAAATCTGGACCGAAATAACAAATGACAAAATTGGAAATTTGACGCAAAGTTGTACAAATTTTTAAGAAAATTAATGAAAATCAATATATATGCTATATTTATATTTATCTATATATAATATGTATATATTTCTTAAATACATATATAGCATATATATTTATTTTCATTAATTTTCTTAAAAATTTGTACAACTTTGCGTCAAATTTCCAATTTTGTCATTTGTTATTTCACAAGTCTTAAATGAACTTAGCCAGGGGCTAGTTCATTTGGTGTAATAATGTCCTAAATATTATTATATTATTATTATTATACGTTAATACTTTTTTGCGACCTCATTTTGATATATTTGCAAACGGCAAGCGCGCATTCATCCAACCTAAAATAGATAGATATATACTTATATATAAGTAACAATAATCAACCAAAACAGGGCAGCCAGGTTTTAAACTTGTGTTTATATAAATGTCAGATATGGAGCGGCCAGAGCGACAAAGTATGGAAGGCTTGAAGAGAGAAACCCTTTCATGGCGATCACGTTGCCAGCGACGCTCATGAAGAGACACCCCGAATACCTGGACAATCTTAAAATCAATTCAAGGGTAAGCATTCATACACAGGGTAGGCAGGGATCATGGATCCCCATTTGTCCCGATCCTGACAGACTACTTTCTCTTCAATGACGCTCATGCACACTAGGCGGTTATAGGTACTGCTAACGTCACCTTTTTTCAATATAGCACTTATCTGACTCATTGAGGCGGCCCCTACGTAACCGCTTATGCATTTCACTCACCTATATTCTTTTTGTCAATCTTCTATCATTCATCCGCCTAATATGTCCAAACCATCGAAACACGCCCTTTTCAATCTAAGTCCTACATCTTCTTACGAACCGCAACCTTCCCTTATTACACTATTTTTAATTCTATCATTTAATGTCACTCCTAACATGCTTCTCAGTGATCGAAATTTCGACGGCATTGATTCCACTTTCATGCTTCTTTTGCCATACTCAAATTTCACTACCACCAAGCCTTGGGCCGGCCAACCCACCTGGGTTCGAGGTGGCCATAGAAACTACTCCCACCATTGCGGAGATGGAAAACTGAACCTCTGACTACCCAAGGGTCAATGTATGTATTTCTGTTCACAGACTGTGACGACAATGTATGACATACACAACACAGTCCTTGAGTTAGCCGGGCTTTACAATCTCATGAACAACTACACCATACCTGGCTCAAGGATACCAAGGGGGATGTCAGTACTTCATCCAGTAAGTGTACCTTCATCTTTTCTTCAGAGATCTTTTTCCCAATGAGATAGGCTGACTATTCAAGCCTTGAATGGGTGAATCTGTTTTGCCCTTAATACTATATGGCTACGTAGAACCCACGTGTTGGCCAGATAGTCAGTACTCATTGTGACAGGTAAACTATATAGCTTTTACAACTTACAATTATTGATTCCGAGGAATAGGTAAGTTTCCTCACGATGTTTTCCCTCACTGTAGAATAGTTGTATTTCGCAATTATTACGGAAAATGACATTGACGGACGTTTGAGTAGTGGAGTAGCTGTTTTGTACTTCAGACGCAGAAAAACTTCAGATGTAGTTCGATAGCGCTTCAGTGGCCTAAATTTGTTAGTATAGTACCAAAAGTTTCACATTACGGCCACTGAAGTATTACAGGATCGATACTGAAGTAATATTGTGGCTAAAATGCAATAGTGGAGTAAGGGCCCAGAAACTCTGACGATCTTTTGACGACTTCCGTGGCGCGATTGCTTACACACCTGAACGCTAATCGTGAGGTCTCGGGTTCGATTCCCGGTGGAGGCAGAGTTAATAACTACGCTTTTCTTCTGCTTTCCAGTTTGATTGTTTACAGTCAGTCTGATGATATTAATATATTTCTTAAATATACGTTGACTAGTAAGTACCCTTAACACAAGTCTTAAATGAACTTACCAAGGGGCTAGTTCAATTGGTGTTATAAGGTACTGAATATTATATTGTATCTTTCAAGGGTTAATTACCGTGGTGTACCCCATAGCCCATACTCCCTTCTTCCAGATCCCCAAACCCCGCACTTGCAGCGAAGCAGGCATCACTCCCCACCAGTGCCTCTGTGTGAATTGGCATGACTTGAATCTGGCTGACCAGCTGGTCCTGGATGCAGCTCAGTTCCTCATCAGTTACATCAACAACAAGACCATGGAATTTCGGTAGGTTGTATAAGTACTACCAGACAGGGATATAGAGAGAATGCTCATTAGCTGCTGTTCTTCCCGGCATGTCGTTGGAGGCAACTACCTAATGCGACGGATACCCACAGTATATGGAATCTTTTGGACGGTGGGGTAGTAACCTGTCAATATTCCATATGACTTAAAAGCTCCAATATACAAGCTAATAAGTGACCAAGAAGATGTCATCATGTCTCCAAGATTCTGTCCACTCCGAAAGGGATTAAAGTACGTGAATGTATATGAAATAATAATAGTAAATAAATAAATGTCTAATAGTGTCCCAATATTATTTCATGTAATGTTGACCGTACCATCCTTTCAGAGTAGTAAAAGGTTTAGTGTCCACCGTCAACTATTGTTTAAGATGGTGTTGTGGTGATGGTTTAGTCACTCGAAACCTACTTTTCACCTGACATTTAATACCCAACATGACAGGTGATAAACCACGTAGACGTATAAAGATATTGACTATTGTTATTTCGAGAAATAGGCAGGTTTCTTATTATATCTGTTTTGGAAAGAAAGAAACTTTATTCACTACATTAACAAAACACAAACATGTAAAAAAAACCATTGGTGCAATGAAAAGGTGCTGCCTCAGTATACGAAGCAGCTAGTCTGCATCACTGGTCCTTCGGCAGCACCCGATTCGGAAACTGTTACAAGCATACAATAAATAACAAACATACATAAAATAATTTATTTATAATATACAAATACAGATTTTATCCATTTCGGGGTGAACGAAATTTTGAATTTCGATTTTCCTTTTAGCAAAACTGTCGTAGTTGTAATTGCATTGATAAAGAATATTGGAGACAGACTTAAGATTCCATTGCCCCTAGTCCCTGACAACATGCCGGGAAGATCGGCAGCTAGTTAGCATTCTATTTGCCTCATGTCGTACATCAGGATTGTCTTATTATATATGACGACCTCCGTGGCGCGATCGGTTAGACACCTGGACGCTAATCGTGGGATCCCGGGTTCGATTCCCGGTGGTGGCAGAGTTAAGAACTACGCTTTTCTACTGCTTTCCAGTCTGGTCGTTGATTAAATATGTTATATATGTATTTATCTATATATAATATGTATACATTTCTTAAAATATACGTTGCCTAGTACCCTTAACACAAGTCTTAAATGTATTTACCAAGGGGCTAGTTCAATTCGTGTAATATTGTCCAAATATTATTATTATTTAAGGTCAGAATGCGTCGAGCGAGGTTTGGATACGATAAAGTTTGCCAAAATCAGAGGACAAAATAGCGCAGAATATTCCATACCACCAGCATGGAATGGCTTCACTAATATTCTACTTATGGTAACTTCAACATACATATGATATATAAAATACTACGGAGAGGGAAAATATCGTGAGGAAACCAACCTGTTCCCCGAACAGGTAATAGTAGGTGCTTGTAAATGGTGACATGGCTTACCACCTGTCACATTGAGTACTGCTTACTGGTCAAAACGTGGCTTTGAGGTGGCCTTAAAATTCCTTCGCACTTGTGGAATGGAAACCTGAACCTCTGACTACTCAGCAGGAGTAAATGGTCGTGAACACGTTTGTCTTTTTGTCTTTATATTCTACTTCTGTAATGGGATATACAGAGACTATTACGCCACCTGGAATGGGTGACAAATCTCTGTATTGTCTTACACCATTAACTTCCTCTCATGGTCTTGAAGGCGTAGATATTGTGTGTAGAAGCAAGCTGAAGTGGCAGTGGGCCGGCCACGTCTGCCGTAGAACTGACAACCGTTGGAGCAAAGTGGTTCTCGAATGGCGGCTGCGTCTCTGTAAACGTAGTGTAGTACGTCCCCCTGCTAGGTGGACCGATGACCTGAAAAGGGTCGCCGGTAGTGGTTGACTGAGGGCCACAAGTAATCATGTTGGCCGTTTCCTTGGGGAGGCCTACGTCCAGCAGTTGATTGACATAATATCTGATGTACCTGTTTGTCACGTTACGTATCTTAAGCATTTGAACATAAGTAACATTTATGTCTTTTCACGCCTTTTGACGTTCTCAAACCACAGGCACTAAAATCGTCCAGGTCACTTTAAGGAAATTTCGGAGATGACCACTCAAGCCTCTGACTATATCGCCACAACTAAAAGTAATGTATATACACAAATCGTGAAGCGTATGTTATATGTATGTATGTGTTGTTAAAGGTTGACACGACACCGACGGGCACATTTGAAGCCACTCTAGGCTATGACAGTGTCAAGAAAACGCTGAGTCTGGATCACCAGAAAATATCAAGAATAGATGCGTGAGTACTTAAGGGCACTATAACACCGATTGAACTAGCCCCTTGCAAGTACAGTTGAGACTTGGCTAAGGGTGCTAGTCAATGGTTATACTTATGTACCCAATGTATATACTTATCATAGATGGATAAATACATACGTATTCAGTAAAGTGCGAAGACTACCTGCGCAAATTGGCCGGCATCGAATGGATGTCCAACAGTGGATGCATACGGGCTGTTGATGATCATGATGAAATAAAAACGTATCTGGCACTACTGTACTGGGCTTCCGAACCAACAGTAGAATTTTAATGTTAAGAGACATCTAGTGTCAGACAAATAAAGAAAGAAAATAGTTTATTCACTGCATAGTTTATTATAATTAATTTACATGTAAGTATTTATATTGATATATAACTTATTTACTAAATTATTTCTAAATAAATTATAATAAAACTATATAAAAAATATTTGAGCCAAATCACTGCCAACAGGGAGAGTGCCCAAGATGCTGGCAGCATTTCCGCGCTGAATGGCTAAACCAATTCTTTGGCCAAAATAAGCCCCAGCCCTTGGGTCCCCGCTGACCTAAATATATACTGCATATAAATACAACAATTACACATAATCATATAAAATGGAAACGTTGATGCAGTGCAAGGTGCTGCCTCAGTATACGATGCAGCTAGGCTGCATCACTGGTCCTCCAGCAGCACCAATTCCGATGTTTTGACTTTCAATGAATGTACTGTACTTGTTCTTATACTGAATATAATAAAACTACTACTAAAACTCAAATTATAATATAAATACATATAATTTGAGTTTTAGTTTGAACGTTAATTGTAGAACCCGTGACAAGTTTGGGAGACAGAGCTAAGAACTACGCTTTCCGTCTGGTTTCCAGTCTGGTCGATGATTTTATATGCTATATATGTATTTACATGCAGATTGGCCGGCTTCGAATGGATGCGAACGGGCACTGACAGGGAGAAGTGGCGTCATTTGGGGGAGGCCTATGTCCAACAGTGGATTCAGACAGGCTGATGATATGTATTTATATATCTGTATTACTAAATATTTCTTTAATTTACGTTGACTAAGTACTTTTGACTCAAGTCTTAAATGTACTTAGCAAGGGACTAGTTCAATTGGTGTAATAGTGTCCTACAATTTTATTATATGTTAATGTCTTTCTTTACAGATATAAGTCCCAGTCTGCTTGCATTATTTCAAAGAAGCCTTCCTTAAACATCTACTGTTATTGTAAAGTTCAAGAGTAAATTAAGTCAGTTGTCTATGGTTCGTCAACAAAGTCAGCAGCTCAGTGAAAGTTGAATATCCAAATATTTCTTTTTGGCTGAATATTTGGTCAATTGTGATGCTGAACTGGCTCAATATGTTAGCTTTGAAATGATATTTGGATCTTCAACTGGAACTCGCTTTGGGGTTGTATTTGGATCTTCAATTGGAACGAACCGAAGAACAAGGAAGAGAAGAATTGGAGCTTCGACTTCGGTTGCAGCGGCTGGCGGCGTTGGCTTAACCATGCCGACGGAATAACAAGTGCAAACGCCATGGCATCAGTGTTTGTACTTTTACCGACATAATCGTAATAATTATGAGTAGTGTGACAATAAATTAAAATAAAGAGTAAATAAAGTTTGCATACGTAATCTAAATTGCATACCTAAATACATACACATCACGCCCGTTTCTCTATAGAGGGGTTGGAAGACATCGTGTCTTATTGGACCGGACCCCTACTTATGAGCTAAAGACAGTCCCATCCCGTGCTAGTCTGGGACGTAAAAAAATGCTAACTAGCTGCCGTTCTTCCCGGCATGTTGTAGGAGGCGACTAAGGAACTGAGGGGAATCTACTGAGCGATGGACCAGCAATCTGGCACCAATGTTTGAACATGGCATCTTGACTTATTGTCCTATGTCCTCCGGGTGGGGCAGAGGGCATCCACAACAGTCTTCCATCCCGATCGGTCTTGAGCTTCGCGTTTTATCTCGCTCCAGGTCTTCCCTATTCTCTTCGCTTCATCTGTAACGGTGCGCCGCCAGGATTGATTGGGGCGACCACGCTTGCGCTTTCCCTGGGGATTCCAGTCCGCCGTTGGTAAGCCGCATATCCAAAAGAGAGAAACCCCCGTGTGTGGATCACGTGCCGGTCTTCCTGCCTTATGTGAAGGGTGTTACAGACTAAGTTGGAACAGTCTTGAAGAACTACTCGCTCAAACCTATTTTCGTTCCATCTTCGAAGGTAACAAACTTTCTGAGAACACCTAAAGATGTAATCCCGTACCAAACACCGGGTCTGTATAAGATTGATTGCAGCTGTGGGAAATCTTACGTCGGATAGACCCAACGGTCTTTAGCGGACAGAGTGAAGGAACACATTGCAGCGGTCAAGAAATTGGATACCAATAGGTCAGCAATAGCCGAACATCTGATAAACGAGGGTTCAAATCATTAGATTGAGTTTCATAAACCCACTGTGCTCTCTAATGAACGCCGATATTACAGTAGAATTGTACGCGAGACGATTGAAATAAAAAGCACAGTACATTCAATCGTGAAGGGGGTTACAAACTGTCTTCGGCGTGGAATACCGTAATTGATCGCCATTCGGCTCAGCATGATCGTGTGAAACCACAAGATACTGTGTTATTAATAAAAACGTAGCAGTGAGGGTACTCGGAGATGAATCTGACAGGGCGCGGTGGAGGCGAAGAAATATGCATCGTCAGTCTGCCCGTGACCATGGCTGCTGCAACGTAGCCGAAACGTCGGGTTAATAAAGGTTACTTTATTATATAAAAACATACGCGATAAGTCCCGTTAGTTACTAATCATGAGTATAAATCGCGAATCTCTTAAAACTATAATCATATTTATTGCTGGTAAAGATACCGTAGTCGCCGATAGTTTATCTCGCATTGAAGAAATACAAACACCGGTGTCACTACTAGATATAGCCAATGCACAAGAACCCGACGATGAACTTCAGCAACTACTTTCATCAGGTTCATCATTAAAACTAGAGAAGCGTAAGATACCTGGAAGTCGGACATACATACACTGCGACGTCAGTACATCCACTCCCAGGCCATACGTACCAAATTTTTATCGTAGGCGAGTATTTGATAGCCTTCACTCACTTAGCCATCCTGGTGTTAGAGCTACACAGAATCTGATTTCAGATTTTTTTGTGTGGCCAGGAATGCGCAAAGATTGCCAAAGGTGGACGCAAAGTTGCATATTTTGCCAACGTGCAAAGATAAATCGTGTGCATCTGGATTGAGGGCCCATTTTTCAATAATTGATTTCAATATTGGACAATCAAAATGAAACTTACAGGGCATTTAGTAAAGAATTAGTAAAAACTATAGCATCTATTCTTAAATTTCTTAAACTTGAAACAAAATAGTTATTGTCAAAAAACTGTGGCCCTCAATCCAGATGCTAGCATTTTCTAGATCTTGGAAAGTACGAATCCTGGGATAATGCTGTTTATTCGAGGATTTAGTAAAGAATTTCTTAAATAAATTAAGAAAATCTCGAATCTCAAAAATGCGTTAAATATAGGTTTAGGGCGATTTTGCTATGGCCCTCAGTTCAGAGCTCTCTGACTTTTGGAATCATCAAAAAATGAACATTTCTATACAAAAAGACTAATGTAACTTATATTATCTTGAAGCTCAATGGCTCAATGAATTAGTAATGAAAAAATAACGATACAAAAGCGAATAGTTTAAGAGAAAATGAAATTTAAATTTTCATCTGACGTACAAACTGAAAGCCCTAAACTTTCGGTGATATTGACTAAACTAAGCCGTGTAGGTGGCGTACATAAGGATGACTAATTTTACTATTTTTTTACTAAATCCGTGCAATATTTACATGCCTCTAAATATCACACTTTAAGAGGAGACTTTGATTATTTATATAGGAGTAAATTCTGTAGGGTGACTATGTTATGTGTAAATAAAATATGTATATGCAAGTATTTGACGTGTTCTTGTAGTATATTGTAGCACAGATGGATAATTGGGGGTTTATTACGCCTAAATATCCGATGCTAGCAGGGACGAAAAAAGAATGCTAGACTGCAGCCGATATCCCTGGCATGTAGTCAATATCTCCGAAAGTTTAGGGCTCTCAGTTTGTACGTCAGATGAAAATTCAAATTTCATTTTCTCTTTAACTATTCGCTTTTGTATCGTTATTTCTTAATTACTAATTCATTGAGCCATTGAGTTTCAAGATAATATAAGTTACATTAGTCTTTTTGTATAGAAATGTTCATTTTTTGATGATTCCAGAAGTCAGAGAGCTCTGAACTGAGGGCCATAGCAAAATCGCCCTAAACCTATATTTAACGCATTTTTGAGATTCGAGATTTTCTTAATTTATTTAAGAAATTCTTTACTAAATCCTCGAATAAACAGCATTATCCCAGGATTCGTACTTTCCGAGATCTAGAAAATGCTGGCATTTGGATTGAGGGCCACAGTTTTTTGACAATAACTGTTTTGTTTCAAGTTTAAGAAATTTAAGAATAGATGCTATAGTTTTTACTAATTCTTTTCTAAATACCCTGTGAGTTTCATTTCGATTGTCCAATATTTGAAAAATGGGCCCTCAATCCAGATGCACACGATAAATCGTCATATTTCGGCACCATTAGGCTCTTACACATTACCAAGTGCTAGATTTAGACACATACATATAGATCTTATTGGGCTACTTCCAATTTCCGAATGTTTTAGGTATTGTTTAACAGTTGCAGACAGATACACACGCTGGCCTGAAGTAGTGCCAATCATTGACATGACCTCGGAAACCTTAGGCAAGGCACTTATCAACACTTGGGTTGCGAGATTTGGCTGTCCTACCGACATTGTCACAGACCGTGGTCGTCAATTCGAGTCTGCTCTCTTTAAATTTCTTTCTTACACAATTTTATTGGTTTTACTCACAAGCGCACCACAGCATACCACCCAGCGTGTAATGGAATGGTAGAACGCTTTCACAGACAACTCAAAGCCTCAATCATGTGTCACGCTAATGATTAATGGACAGAGTCTTTACCTTAGGTTTTATTGGGCATTCGCAGTTCTGTTAAAGAAGACTTACACACATCTTCAGCAGAACTCGTATACGGCGAACCACTACGTCTTCCAGTAGAATTCTTCGAACAATCCATTACTCTACCGAATTATCTGACGTCACTTCTCGATTATTTATTTAAAGGAAACAAAACAGTAACAAACCAGTTAAAAATACAGTAATTAAAAATATATGCTTAAATAATTTAGTTCACTACATTAAAATATATTTCACTGAGAACAAAAACAGACAAATTATAAAATAATGATAGCAGATATATATATGTCGGCGAGGCGCGTAAGCAACAAGGAACGCTGTATGGCTGTACCAATCACGGGGCTCTCACGGGTGCAGCCATGACGGAGTCTAAGCGAGTATCGAGGGAGGGGAGGTTCGCCCCTACCGAGGCATTATTTGTGGCCGATCGACAGATGGATACCATATGAATTACTGCACTCGGTTCGATCACTACGTCTTGGGAACCGTCTAGCGTTGGTTTTGTGAGCCTTAATAAACCCCGTTTTGTGAAGCCAGTGTTTTAACTTAGCTTCTGTCCCAACGCCTAAGAAATAAAATCAAATGCAAGATGGATGACACACAAAATCAGGCCCCTGACGTCGACATCAGAAGTGGGATCAGAAGAACGATCCAAGAACCAAGTGATCTGAACAAAGAAAATTCAAACTGCAATGGCCAAAATCAAGCAATTTTGCAGAAAATGTTCGAGCTCCAAAACGAGAATATGAAGGCGCTAATTGAAGCTCTCAAGACTCCAAGTGGCAGCAAAAATGTGTCGTTGCCTGAATTCTACCCAGACAAAGGCGATGCGGACGCACGATCCTGGTGCACCACAGTCGACATGTGCTTCGAAGGCAACCCTCCAACCGGTGGTCAATTAGTGATGGCCATCAGCAAGGCGCTCAAAGGAAGTGCATCATCATGGTTGTCACAGGTATCGTACCCTGGCATGACATGGTCAGCTCTAAAAGACATGTTCATGGCTCGTTTTGCATTTAACGAGACGATTGCGTGTACTTTGATACGCCTAAACAGTGAAAAACCCAAAGAAAATGAGACCCTCGCTGCGTACGGCAACCGTCAACTAGCAAAACTACTCAATCGATGGAAAAATAGTTCTGTCGAGGAAATTGCAACCTCTACTGTGCTGGCACATTTGTCTCAGTTCGATTCACGTTTGAGCAGCACAGCATTCACTACAGAAATTAAAACGCGTGAACGGTTGCAACAAGAACTACAGTCATTCAACCTCCTAAATCGGAAAAATTCGATGGCAGATACCAGTAAATCCATCGCAAAACGCACAAAGTTTGCACCACCGACTACGACTACATGTTTTCGCTGCGGAAAATCGGGCCACAAGCAACAACAGTGCCCACAGCAAAATAACGACGCTTATGTACAAAAATTGGCGGCCCAAGGTACCGGGCAGCCCAACAAGCTGATCTGCTACAAGTGTGGAGGAGCGGGACACGTGGCCAGCCGCTGCGGTAATGGCGCGAGCAGCAGCAGCAGCCGAGGTGCGGGTGCGCCATCCACGTCGTGAGCGGCATCGGGCGCCCCTCAAAACGAGCGCCAGATCAATGCATGCACCGTGAAGGCGCCAAGCAGCGTGCATATGCACAAAGGTCAGTATATTGTGTTTCATCATGATTCGGGTGCCGAGTGTTCTCTGGTTAGGGAAAGCGTGGCCACCAAGTTCAGTGGCAAAAGAATTGAGAATATTGTAAATTTGGTGGGTATTGGTAACACGAGAACAGTTAGCACTCGACAGATTCTTGCTATTGTGAGCTTTGATGATTGTGTATTGGAAATTTTATTGCACCTTTTGCCCGATTTTTGCCTTCAGTATGATGTTCTAATAGGCCGAAAAATTTTACAACTAGGTTTTTCTATTAGCATGACGGCTACCTCATCTAAAATGAGCGAAATACCCTGTGTGCCTATTAATTCGTGTAATGTAGAATCTATCGGAAATCAGCTAGAAAACATCGTGACGAAACGTACCTCTTGTGTTTTAAGTGGTAACATGGCTTAAGAATTACGGTCTAAGTTCTTTTGGTTATTTTCTACGTAAATAAAACTTGTGTCAATATTTCTACACTACTTATGTTTCTTAAGTTAGTTTATTGTACAAAAAGTTAAAAAGGGTCTAAGTTTTTGTTCAAAAACAATAGTCTTATACCATGTGTTAGCAATAAATGTTGCCTCCAAACATAATCTATTGCCAATTCACCAAAAAGGTTGTTTGCCCCTTAAGGACCTTTTTTTTTTAATCATTTGACAAACGGCCATATGTCTTGTCAAACGCCACTTGACACTTTTGCGGGTAAAGTGATTCTAAGAAGTATGCGTTTGTTTTGATTGATGCTTTTACGAAATACGTTCTTTTGTACCACACTCAAAATATTGACTCTGTAAGCAGTATAAAAGCAGTAAGAAATAGTACTTATTTGTTCGGTTCACCTTCTCGGCTAGTCGCTGATCAGGGCAGGTGTTTTGCTAATCGTGAATTCAAAGAATTTTGTGATGCAAGTAACATCAAGTTACATCGTATAGCTACAGGCTCATCTCGTGCGAATGGTCAGGTTGAACGCGTTATGTCTGTCCTAAAGAACATGTTGACAGCAGTTGAGTGTAACCCTAATCGGTCGTGGCAAGATGCATTAGGAGACGTTCAATTAGCTATTAATTGCACCATCAGTAGGGTGACCAAGGCATCCCCATTAGAGCTTCTAATAGGAAAAGTAGCGAGACCATTGGCACTCATGGCGTGCGATGATGAGAGTGAGTTAGATTTACCTGTACTAAGAGATAATGCGGTACGCCGCATAGAAGAGGCGGCTTTCTATGATAAAAGGCGGTTCGATAGAACTAAGGCAAAGGTCAATAAATTTTCCATTGGTGACTTTGTATTATTACAAAATGAGGAAAGGAACCAGTCCAAGTTAAACCCTAAATTTAGAGGACCATTTCAAATAACAGAAGTTTTGGATGGTGATCGATATACGATAAAATCTTTGAACTGTAGGCGTACCTATAAGTACGCGCATGATAGGCTGAGGCCTATGCCTGTGGATCATAGCACCATTAATGACTTGTCTGATGATTCAGAGAGTTAGCTGAGTTATTGTGAACTGCCTGTGGGGTGGTAGCCTGCGTGGTCTCGTGTGGTTGTTGTGAGCCTGTATGGTCACAATGTTGTGTTGGTGAGCCGGTTTCGTAGCCGTAGCCTAAGCGAAATCTGGTCGGCTTGCGAGCTGTTTCAGTGGGTACGCGGTAGTGCGATTCGGCCCCAAGTAGACTTTGAGGAAGTCTGTTGGGTAACGGAGGTTACCGGAGACACGAGGTACCCACACATGGCATGGTTTAAAGATGAATTTGTACTATGAGTACTTGGATCAAGGGGTTGTTAGTGCTGCTATGGTCTTGTTTTGATATGATTTTAATGAGTAATCGACTATTGATGATGATTGTTTATTAAGCTTAAGAATTTGATGATCACTTAAGATGATATTGAAAGATTGAAATGATTTTTCTTGATTAAATTGAAAATGCCTAGAGGTTCATAAATTTGGATACCCAAGTAGGCTGTCATGTGTTGGTCAGATATGGCCGAGTTATAAGAGAGATACTGTGGGAGATTTTCTCCTCTTTCCAGGCTACGCGTGGACGCGTCATCGTCAGGATGGGCGTGTCGGCGAGGCGCGTAAGCAACAAGGAACGCTGTATGGCTGTACCAATCACGGGGCTCTCACGGGTGCAGCCATGACGGAGTCTAAGCGAGTATCGAGGGAGGGGAGGTTCGCCCCTACCGAGGCATTATTTGTGGCCGATCGACAGATGGATACCATATGAATTACTGCACTCGGTTCGATCACTACGTCTTGGGAACCGTCTAGCGTTGGTTTTGTGAGCCTTAATAAACCCCGTTTTGTGAAGCCAGTGTTTTAACTTAGCTTCTGTCCCAACGCCTAAGAAATAAAATCAAATGCAAGATGGATGACACACAAAATCAGGCCCCTGACGTCGACATATATATATACAACAAAACCAAAAAGAAAAAATAGAGATACATAAGTATGAAAACAATAATGAGATACATACAAGCATCTAATTTTATATTGAAAAACAAGTCATAAATGAAGTTTACACAGTGATGACTTAAAAGCATTGTGGGAGCACGAAAACATATCAAGTTCTAAACAATGAAAGTTGTAAAGAACACACATTCTGTGGAGAGGCCTACGTTTGCTAGCATTTGGTGATCAAAAATACTTCAGATAAATTAAAAAGAACTAATAGGGTTAACCTTAAGAAACTATATAAGAATTTAAATTATGCAAATACTATAAAGGACTATAAAATACAATGTAGACATTTAAATGATAAAATTGATGAGTTACAAGCTTCACTTGCATGAATAAATTATAAATATAAGATGGCCCAAACAGAGATAGGGGAACATATACAGGCAATGGACAAACTACTTTCCTTGAGTGCATCTAACGTTGATGCGTTTAACAATTTAATGAAAGATGGGTGTATGTGCGGTGGCCACTTGAATGGTGTGAAAGAGTATGATTGTATTCAGCCTGTGGCTGAAACACTTGTAAATTGCTCAGAAGTGAGTAGGTGTGAGTAGGTAGGTGTGTGAGGAGGGCAGCCTTAGTGGACAGGCAGGCATCATAATCTATAGTGATGAGATAGGTAGAAATCTAAGCAGGTACTTAGGGAGCATTATGGATGCACCTATACAAAATTGTTGCTACCCAGGAGCATCTTTAACTCAACTGATAGATAATATCAGTAAAAACAAAAGCGATTGGAATAAAACAATAATAATTTTAAGTGGTAGGCGCGGAAAAATTAATAAACTGAAATTGGTTAGTTGATATTTTATTTCAAAACTTAAAAATAAATTAGTTTTATGCACTTTGCCTTACTCCTCATCGTTGCCAGCTGAAAAAAATAGGGCTAGGCATGGTCTGAATTGCTGCTTGCATACTATATGTATGTATAGTGGTAATTTAGACTATGTTGACATTAATTGCATAATTAAAAATCAAATGAAATTAAAAAATAATTTATACTTTTTGTTTAATAGCTGTAAGAGACAGGTAGCAACATCGCTATATTATTCTTTATGTAGACTAATCAAAGTTTTGGTTTCTGACCAGGCCCCTATTGGCCAGAATACCCAATTGGGTAATGACTTTTCCCTAGAAAAAGTTCCAGGGAATAATTTTAATTTAAATTAATAAAGCAGACAAAGAGATCGACTCTGGCAAATTAAATAAGTTGGTAGTAGCGCCTGACGTCACTTTAGTGCATCAGAACATACAGGGTTTATTAGGTAAAGAATTAGAAGTTGAGCTTTTTTTGGTTTCTTGCGAGGTAGGAATATTTTGTGTGACGGAGCATTGGGCGATCTCTTATCAATTAATGTTTGGTTTTGGAGCCCACTAGGTTGCAAGTTCATATTGTAGGAAGGGCGCAATTCGTGGGGGCTTCCTAATATTGGTTCATAATGATATTAAATTTAGAGGAAAGATATTGTTAGTTTCTCTACTGAGCGAGTAATAGAATTGTCATGTATAGAGATGGAGGATGTAATAATTTTGTGTGTTTACAGACCGCCCAATTCAAACCATTTAGATCTTGAAAAATGTATGGAGGAAGTGCTTCTTAGGCTACTTCAGAAATGTAAGCGCCTGATAGTGTGTGGTGACTTTAATGTTAATATACCTGAGGACACTACGGTTTGTATAAATTTTCTAACTTTACTTTTAAGTTACAATTTAAGACATAATTTTGGTCAACCAACTAGATTCACAAGCACCTCCTCTACTTGTATTGACAATATATTTACCGATTTTAGTTTATCACATACAGAACTTGTTACGGATATTAGCTCTGACCACCATGGTCAGATGATTAAGTTTAGGTGTCACCGAAAGGTCCAGCCTAGGAATGTTACTTGCATTCCTGTGACGGGTACTAGCTTAGTTAATTTTAGGGAAAACGTTTTAAGGCGTTTTACCTATACAATTAGAAACCGATACTCCAAATAATATGTATAGCTCATTTTTCAAAATTGTTGATATTGAATATAAAAAAAAAATTTACAACAAAGAGTTTTAAAATAACCAGTAAGAGATCTTTCTGTCATTGGGTAACTAGAGGTATAAAAATTAGTAGACAGCGATTATATGAGCTATATAAAGAAAAATCTGTTAATTTTTGCCCAGATTTTCAAAACTATCTTCTTCTTCTAGTGGAACTCCATTACTGGAGGTCTGCGCTCAGCCTGCTGAAACTTTCCTTGTCCCTGGCCATCCGGAACAGCTCTTCCACACTGGCAATCCCGGTCCACTCCAGGATGTTCCTCAGCCAAGATTTTTTCCTCCTGCCAACGCGTCTTTTCCCCTCTATCTTTCCCATCATTATGAGCTGCAGTAGTTGGTATCTGTCATGACGTAGAATATGCCCCAAATAGCCTACTTTTCTTTGCTAACAGTTCGCAGCATCTCTGGTTCTTCTGGACGCGTTGGAGGACTCTTTCATTAGATAACTTCTGTACCCAGCTAATGCGAAGCATGCAACGATGGCACCACATTTCAAATGCTTCTAGGCGTCGCCTGGTGTCTTCTTTAATAGTTTACGCTTCACATCCATAGAGCACAACGGGCCACACATAACACTGAAGCTAGCGCGTTCTGAGCTTCAAGGACAATTTACGACAGCATAAAACCTTATTCATTTTATTAAATGATGCTCGGGCTATTTCTATCCGGGTCTTTATTTCTTGGTCACAATCCCATTCTTCATTAACCCAAGCGCCAAGATATTTATACTGCCGCACCCGCTCTAGTTCTTTCCCTGCTACATATACTTTCGAGTTAAGTTGCCGATTACTAGTCACAATCATGTACTTGGTCTTACTTATATTGATATTAAGCCCAGCCCCACAACTGAATTCGCTAATCCTGTCTACAATAGCTTGTAAATCGGCTGTTGATGAAGCAAGCAATACAGTGTCGTCGGCATAACGAAGATTGTTTACGCGTTTACCATTCACCGTAATACCAACATTCAAGTCAGCAAGTGCCTCACTAATTACAGCTTCAGAGTACACGTTGAAGAGGAGAGGTGACAAAATGCATCCTTGCCGTACCCCCCTGCATATATCGACTTCTGATCCCAGTACAAATTTTGCACAACCCTAAGATCTTTCCCATCCAATCCAATATCTTGCAGGGTACTCATTAGTTTATTGTGCCTTATACGATCAAAAGCCTTTTCATAGTCTATAAAGCACATATGAACGTCAGTTTGCATATCTCTGCACTTTTGTACTAGGACATTGAGATCGAATAGGGCTTCCCGAGTTCCAACACCAGTACGAAAACCAAATTGACACTCCGCTAGTTGTTCATCGCATTTAGGTCTTATACGATGATGAATGATGTTTAAAAACACTTTCAAAACGTGGCTCATCAAACTGATCGTGCGGTACTCCTCGCAGTTTTGAGCGTTTCTCTTTTTAGGGAGAGTTATAAAAGTTGATAATAACCATTCTTTAGGAATATCACCTGTGTCGTAAATTTGGTTAAACAAATGCATCAATATATCGACAAAGTCCTCCTCGATGAGCTGCAAGACCTCAATAGGGATGTTATCAGGTCCGAGTGCCTTTTCTGTCTTGGCTGTTTTTAGTGCTCGCAGAACTTCATCCTTAAGTATTGGAGGCCCGAGCTCATCAGACACAATCGACCTTACAGCACGTGTTGCGTCCGTGAACATTTCTGCCACATACTTCTTCCAGGTGTTCTTTTTTTTTCAATACTATATAAGAAATTATTCTAAGGTCTTCAAAAAAGTCTGTGCTCAGGCCAAAAAATGGTACATACAGAATAAAATAAAAAATGCCACTAATGTAGTGAAGGAAACCTGGAACACAATTAAACTTGAAAGTGGCAAAGATGTCTCTCATATTAATGAACCAAAACTTATAGTTGGTAAAAATGTAATCACAGACCAACAGCAGATCTCAAGTGTGTTTCAGGATTTTTTTCTCTAATATTCCTGTCTCAATAACTAAGCCTGTAAATGCTTGTTCAGAGAGTGCTAGATATATATTAGAAAAGAATGTGCCAAAATGTGACAGTTGTTTTAGTTTCAGAGAAATCAGTACTATAGATGTCATCAAATGTTTTAAATCACTTCAGAAAAAGAAAAATCTGATCTGTGGGGCCATTCAGTAAAGGTTTATTCAGCCATTGTAGATTTAGTTGCACCTGAGTTGAACATTATATTTAATCAATGTATTAAGTGCGGAGAGTTTCCTGATCAGATGAAATACGGTAAAATCATTCCATTATTTAAATCTGGTAGTACCACTGACCCTGCTTACTATCGTCCCATCTCAATACTACCAGCTTTTAGCAAAATATTTGAGAAACTTATTCTAAATCAGTTGCTAGTACATTTTAACCGTTATAATATTTTTAATAAGGAACAGTTTGGTTCTTGGTCTGTCAGTCTGGTCTTAGTTTATATACATGATTTACCTTATTTGAGTCAGGGCGGTTGCCACATGGTGTTGTTTGCGGATGACACTTCTATATTGTTTAAAGTTAATAGAGGAAAAGACGAAACAGAGAGGATATGTGGAATGATTTCAGAGGTGGAACAATGGTTTAGAATAAACAATCTTGCTTTTAATTGTAATAAGACAAAATATGTACGGTTTGCTTTGCCAAATGTTAGGAGCTCAACTATTAGCATCGTAATTAATAATGTGGCTTTAGATATTGCAGGGTCCACTACCTTCTTGGGGGTCACAATGGACTCAAAATTGCAGTTTGGCGAAAAGGCTAAGTTCTGCAGCCTATGCGGTTAGGAAAATAAGACACTTGACTGACATGAATACCGCGAGACTTGTTTATTTTAGTTATTTCCATAGCATCATGTCATACGGGCTTCTTTTGTGGGGCAATTCGGCTGATATTAATTCAGTATTTGTGCTGCAGAAGAGAGCCATTCGCTCGATGTATCGTATGGGCCCTCGTTAATCTTTAAGAGATGTGTTTAAGACAATAAATATACTCACTGTGGCTTCTCAACATATATATATATATATAACTCAACATATAACATATATATATATATATATATATATATATATATATATATATATATATATATATATATATATATATGTTAAAAAAAATATTAATGATTACAGGCTTGTAAGAGACATGCATAATTGTAACACACGCAATAAAAATAAATTGTATTATAGTGGCTCGAGACTAAAAAGAATAAACAATTCGTTTATGGCATAAAAATGTATAACAAACTTCCAAAGGCTATAAAGTCCTTACCTCTAGACAAATTTAAAGTTTGCACTAAAGCGACGTTGATCGAGAAGGGCTACTACAAAGTCAAAGATTATCTAAATGATGTTATGTGACGTTTCATCTTGGTGTGATTGCAGCCTCACGATGCATGTTCTTATTGGGACCTCTTTAATATGTTGCTCATAATATTCGTTGGTTGCTGGTTAGGCTGCAGTCTCATTGTGATGGATTATTTAATTAAGTTGTATTGTATTGAAATATGTCTGCAGAGTTTCTTGGCATTTCTTCTCTGCAGGATTTTGTTTTACAAAATGCCATTAGAATATTTAGAATAATTTTTTTTTTTTAAATTAAGTACTTAATTGTAATGACAACTTTTCCGGTGGAAATGTTTTTTTTTTTAGACTTTCAATAAGTGATTTTATAATCCTCATATTGAATAAAAAGCATTTAATTTCATTTGTTTTGCAAATGGTAACCTGGAAGAGAGTACTGCAGCGCGTTCGCTTTACCGAGACACGAAAATTTATTGCAGATAGCAACTTAGAACAATCCATCTCACTTGTAAAAAATTTACGAATAGTTTAAAAGTCAGACAAAGTTTACCTTGCGCTCAAGCTTATTAATGTAGCTCTACTTAAACGAATAGCATATGAGGCCTTGGAAGATGTAAACGGTAATTAAGGGTACGAGTAAACCTCTTTTGAACTCTTTCAATTTTGTCTTTGTAAACATTGTAGTGAGGATTCAGTATGGACTGACGATGCATATTCAAGCTGAGAGCGAACCAGAGAGTTATATAGAGAAATAAAGGTATTTCTTCGCTTGAAGGGCTTTGAGATTCGCGTGAGAAAACTTTTTTTTTTAACGTTAGGAAATCCCTACGGATACCCGTCCAGCCCTAGGGAGCCAGAGGGTTATGTCGGACTCGAACCGACTAAAACCTGACGGTGACCTTCGGGTGCCCAATTGGCCAGGGCCGCGGGAACGCGTGAGCATAACATCACGCAACACCGATCGAGGCGGCGTCCGGCAGTGGGCGTCGGACCCTGTCCCGAGCTAACGCTTAGGGCGGAAGGGGAGATTCTCCCGCCCGAACCCTAATGGGAGGCGCGCAGGTCACGCGCACACCATCCCGAGGCCGTAACTAGCGGGGGCACACATACCCAGTATGGTGCCCCACAGGCCTCAAGTGGGGGGAGGAGGCCGTGGAAAGCTCTCATCCTGGCCCCGGCTCTCCGGCGGCGGATCCGATGAGAGGAAGGGTCCAACTCCCGCTCCCTCTGCGCCGCCTCCTTCTGCGAAATCACCACTTCGCAGAAGTCCAGAGCCGCTTGCCAAGCCCCTTCGTCACCGACCATGGAACTGACCAAGGCCGGCAAGGACAGGGCACACCCCACCGCTGCGACGAGACAACGGCGCTCTTCAGCCCAGGCTGGGCACTCCACTAGGGTATGCTGCGCCGTGTCGTCGTCACAGCCGCAATTATGGCACTCGGTCGTTGGCTCCCTACCGGCGATCCGGTGCAGGTAATGGCCGAAACACCCATGGCCGGTTAGCACCTGCACCATGCGGTAGGTCAACGACGCCGATCTGTCCGTCCACTCTTGTAGAATCGGACGGACCGCCTCGACAGTCCAGAGGCCGGCGCTTGGATCAGCCAGCCGCTCCCGCCACTTGTCCAGCACGGCATGAATCGGTATTCTTGAAATAAAACCAACAATATTTGGGAACACTATTTAGTAGTAACGGAAACTTGAAGCGTAAAGCTTGTTGTTAAAGAGTTTTAAAAATGAAAGAAAGAATAAAATAAAGAAAATTTAATTAGAAAAAAAAACATTTGCAAATAAAAATAGGAAAAATTGGAAAGGTTGAAGCTTATCTGGCGGATTTTAGATAGAATGAAGATGATTATGAGGAAATACAAATATTTACAAACTAAGTTCAATCTTGTATCGAATGACCAGTTTGCGCAAGTTCAGACTCCTTCTTGAACTCTAATTATTCTCCCAGCGAAACACGGTTCCGGAGCAATCACAGCGGAAACACGGCCAGGAACACTCCCGGCATCAGGCAGATAGGCACACGAACTCAACACGGCCCAGGAACAATTCAGTCATAACAGACAGACTCAGATCAAGATCAGTTCTTCAAAGCTTCAGAGCGTGTTTCGAAAAGGTAGATGGGATTATTTGTCTTGAGAATTCAGTCTGGGCAGAGATAGACTCAGACTAAGATGAGTTCTTCAGTAGTGATCTTAGCTTTGATCCGGTTCTTCAGTAAATCTCTTCCTCTCTTGATTTCTTAGCTATTTCTCTCCCCCCAAAAAATTATTTTTTCAACCGACAATTCTGATTTTACCAAAATATGTCAATTTTGTCAGATAACCTTCATAAATAAGTATGAAGACTCATTTCATGTCAAGTATTAAATAGAATAGTATCAAAGGCTCAACCCGACAAAATTGATCTTAAAAAGTTTACACAATTTCTTTATAGACTTTCACCATTGAGGTCTAAAAATACTTTTTAGATGAAAGGAATGACCTAAGTCTCGTTAACATATAAAAATATATCGTTGCATAGATTCTGCATAACCTCACTTTCAAAACGTAAATAAACAAATTCCAGGACAAAATCATTGAGATGATTAATTGCATGAAAATACAAGAAATGATCAAAATACCTAACACAAAATACTAAATCCGCCGTTAGTAAGTTATAAACAAGGAGAACAATATAAAAACTTATGCTAAATGAACGTGAGTAATGAAAATTTCCAGAACCTATTAAAATTTAGAATATACCACGTTACAAACTGTGAGGGAAATATTGAAGGCAGAGTGCTTGGCAAAACCAAAACGTTGTGTCAAATATACGTCAAATATCGCACACATGACACATGATTGACGTAACTTTTACTAAACGAACTTGGTAGTTTTGTAAAAGTGAAATTATGGTAACACAAAAGTGTAAGGTTTTGAATCGGTTTTGGTGCAGGAATAAAACGAGAGCGCTGCGATTTAATAATGGTGCAGCTTTGTAAAAGGACTTCAAGAATACGAAAGTAGTAGTTTTCAAGAATTGAGGGGCTGGGGGTACTTCCTGCTAGGAGGCAGGACGCCTCGTACGATACCGTGCGGTATCCGCGTATAACCCCGACGGCCATTGCCCTCTGAGCTCTTCTCAGAGGGGTGAAGATTCGGGCCGTCAGGGCTCCCGCCCACACGGGCGCTCCATACAGTGCTATGGAGCGCACTACGCCAAGATAGAGGCGACGGCGTCCTTCCAACAGTCCCCCGACGTTCGGCATTACTCGCCGCAGCGTATTCACCGTTCTTACGAGTCGGGGGGCGCGTCAGGTTAGAAACTTATATGATTTTTCAATAATTTTATCAACATGCTTATCAAGAATCCAAGAGAACGCCGAGATCGCGAATAACAGTAACCGTTTCAAGCCTATGCCTACCAAGAGTAAAGTCAGTAGTAATTTTGTGCTTCTTTTTACTAAAAGAGATGTGTTTGCACTTCATACGCCAGGTACAATTTATTTACAGAACATTAATTATCCAGTCTATCTAGGTCCGTCTGAATCATATCACAGTCGTTTTGATTATTGATAGTTGAAAAAATTTTGAGATCATCTGCGTATAATAAAAACTTAGAACTAATAAAACAACTACTTATATCATTTATAAATACGACAAAAAGCAAAGCTAATAGCCAAAGCCCTAAGATAGATCCGTGAGGGACACCTGAGGTAACATAAACTGTATTAGAAACATAACCATTTATGACAACCGACTGAACGCGCTTATGTAGATAAGAAGCAAGCCACCTGAGAAGATTACCCTTCATCCCATTATATGCTAATTTTTTCAGAAGTAGTAGATGGTCAACCTTGTCAAATGCCTTTCTGAAATCAGTGTAAACGGTTTCGGTTTGCTGTTTGTTATCAAAAGCATCAAATAAGTAATTAGTAAAAACTAAAAGGTTGCTAGTTGTTGACCTATTCCTCACAAAACCATGTTGTTCATTGATTAATATTGGCTTAAGATGTGAAATTAAATATTTGTGAACAATTTTCTAAAACTTTTGGAAAAACGGAAAGAATTGATATCGGCCGATAATTCTCAATGTCGTCTCTTGATCCAGATTTAAATATTGGTGTAATGTGTGCTGATTTCCACCTTAAGGGAAAGATTCCTGAAGTAAGACACTTGTTGAATAGTAGTTGAAGGGGAACTGACTGGGTTTTAAAAGCATTCCACTGGCCTGGCTCAAAAACTGACTTAAAACAAGAAGAAAACATCTTTGCGATGTGATTGGGCTGATCCGAGGAGAGAGATCCTAATTTCATTGTGCGTGGGTATCCTGAGTTAGTAGCTTTTAGGGTAGAAGTATATTTCCAAAAATGTTTTTCATTATTTTTTAATGAATCCTCAACATTACTAATGTAACCAGAATAACACTTCTTCAGGAGCAATTTCGATCTCTTCCTAAGTAGTGACTACTCAAGATAATCAGCCAACGTTTTTTTTTGTTTTCCAACGTAACCATAATTTTTTTATGAGTAAGAGTGCTGTATGAGGCCTTTGAAAACCACGCGGGATATCTATTCGACTTCATGTAATGCTGTGAGACATTATCATTTATGATTCTGTATATTTCTGTATAAAATAAGTCAACAGCCGATTGAACACTGCATGACACTAAATAATAATAATAATATTTGGACATTATTACACAAATTGAACTAGCCCCTCGGTAAGTACATTTAAGACTTGTGTTAAGGGTACTAGTCAACGTATATTTAAGAAATGTATACATATTATATATAGATAAATACATATATAGCATATATAATCACACAACTGCAGCACTTTGTTCTTAGGCCGATCGTTCGCCACGCCCGGGCCGCGGGGCACGCGGTGCACGGCACGGATTTCGTGGTCGGTCATGTTCACATTCAGCAACTTACCGATAGACAATGTCAAGTGTACAAGAGTCTAGCCTTTTTTCTCCGGGATGTTTTGAATCTCTATATTGCAGCTGCGAGAATTTTGGTCGAGATCATCAAATCTTTCCTGCAGTGCAGCTAAATTATTCAGGGATTGTTGAGACTGCGTAGATACAGGCTGATTTTCGAGCTTCGATAGCCTCCCCTCTACGTTGTCCATCCCGAGGTGGCTCACGTGTCGAGTAACACGTGAGCCACCTCGGCATGTAGCTTGCGCATCTCCACGCGGAAGGCCCTCAGCTCCTCAGGCAGCAGTCGTAGTTCCTGCACGATAGCACCATCGCTGTCGCGTCCGGCCAGGGGCGGAGTGGCCACAGCACCTGTAGGATCTTTACCAATACATTCGGCGCATTTCCATTTCAGAGGGATACGGGTGTCCTTTGTCATACCGATACAGCCCTTTTCATATATATATATATATAACACCACAAATAGTACATTTAGCGCCATCTCCACTAGCGACATATCTGCCACAAGCCCCGCACTTGGCCTTGTTCATAGTAAAGAATGGGGCCGGTCGGATAAAATTTTTGACAGATGGCGCTATCGCAGTTTGTTCCCATAACAAAACAGAACGTATTAATAGTACAACTCTTACGAGTCAACTGTGCACCCCGCTGGAATGCAACCCCTCTCCCGCTTCTCCGCGCGGCGCCCCGCGTTCGCCATAAGCACTCAGTACCGATGGCATCTTTGTTACCGTTGAAAAATCTAGCGCTGTCATTTTTGTCGTCTCTTTATTGTCAAGCTGTAATATCATATCAGTCCATATATATCAATTTACTTGCAAAACGTCATGATTAAAATGACCTTGTATTATGACGCTTTATCATCAAAACAATCTTTTGTCAACATAAAAAAAATAGCAATTTATATTTTTTACTTAATTCTCATTTTTTGCTAACGGTATCGTCCGATTGACGTCACAGAGCGAGGTGCACAGTTAACTCGTACGAGTTGTAATTCCGATTATGTATTCTAACTGGAAAATTACTCAATGAAAAGAAGAATTAAAGACACGTGGTGCTTCTGTAAGGGGTAAAAAAGCAGACCTTGTAGAAAGGTCAGTAAAATGTTACTGGTTGTACAAGTTAAGAAGACAAACTTAAGTATTGATGTTAGGTTGTGAAAATGAATAATTTAAGTATTGAATTTCTCTTCAAAGGACTAGGTAACATGTTGGACAAGGCCAGATCAACTCCTTACTTCCAATTAAATTTAATATTTGGCGTCAAAAATTTGGATAGTAAGTACCTCATAATGGGGCCGGCAACTGTCAAATTGGCGCCACTGTAGCTTGTTCCCATAACAAAGACATTTTGTATGGAATTAATAACAATTTACGCAATAAAATGTGATTATGACCCGTTGTTGTGTACCGTACTGCAGTGAAATAGGGCACCATGTCTTCCCAAAAGACGAGAAAACAAAAAAACTATGGCTTAAGGCTATGAGACGACAAAACTCTAATCCAACAAAACATTGGAGGTTCTGTCGAAAACGTTTCGATGAAAGTGATTACCAAATTACTAGTCAATACACAGGTATGTAAGCTTCGTTTTATTATTTATATTACATTTGTAATGGGTATTGTGGGGTGGTGTTCACAACAACCATCGGGTGTGGGTTCTTGTTGTAGATCACTGTATGCGTGGGATATTCCTGGCTACGATACGCAGAGGTCGCAATGAAACACTTGACACTGTCAGATCAATGTAATCTCCGTTACACAAGTTCACAAAGATCCGGTCCCTACGCCCAGAGCTGTCCGGGACGCAGTGACACGGCCGCGAGGTTACAAACAAGGGATTAACAATACATTGGGGACTTTACAATATACATATCCATATTGCATCCCCCACTGCGTACCAAGAAACGTTCCAACAGAGGGAAGCGAGACTGGAAGCGCTGAGAGGTCAGCCTAACTACAAGGAAGGGTAGGGATTATTATACAATACCGAAGGTTCCTGGTATCCTAGGCTGGAATGACAATCTAGGTCAACCGCAAACATTATAAGGTCAACTTTCATTTATCGTAGTGCGTTTTCTAAATACGCTTATCGCCATCTATTGTACAATATTTAGAACTACAACTTCCTAATCAATGCATACTATATGTATTGTTATACATAACTAATATGACCAATTTCATATTGGAAACTACTCGTAGCGACATCTATTGGTCAACTATGAGAACTATGAAAACTATTTAATATTATATGTTTGCTACACATTTATATTACACATTTCTTAAACTTAACTAATTTTGTTGTATACTAATCATAAATAAATATTATTTATTTTGATTGTTACATGAGTCCAAAATCAACACAGATATCTAAAGAAAGGAGCTGTCCCTTCTATCTTCCCCTGGAGCAAAGCACAAAAAGATCAGAACCAGAAATCTGAACGACAGCAAAGACTTGAAACCCGAAACGTCAGGAAGGAATTGTAATTCAATCTTGATGTTGGTGACAACACAGTACACACATAGTTCTCAACTGGAGGTGAATGAAGTGTTCGATTTTACCGATGTAGCAGAAACAGTAGAAATATCAACAGGATCCATCACAGAAACTAATGTAATACAAGAATTAAGTACAAGCTCATCTTCTGATAAACAAAACTGCCAAACAACTCAGACATCAAATGTAATTAGACTGTTCTCAACAGAAATGTTATTAGCAGATGATGATACCGTTCAAATTTCAATTCAATCGATGCAAAACCAACTGAATACGCAGTCCGCGCTGTTTTGACGAGATGGCGCTACTAAGTCAGAATTATATGGCCAATTTTAATACTTCGTGGCTACGTAGGTTATTACGCAACTGTTATTTAATGCATCTATCGATCCTCCAGATTTCTGGTGGAGGGTGATGTGGCATAACGGCAAAATGTCCGTTGCCAATAAAATATGATGTGACAGGATTCTCCTGTCAGAAAATAACAACTAATAAATTCGTGTTTCCACCGTAATTTCACAGCCTCATTTCAATTGTTATTTGGGGAAATGTCTACCCATCCCCAAAAGTGTTCCACTTATTCCAGTTGCAGACAGCGTCGGTTAACCGTCTCCAAGGTGAAATTGTGGCAGCCGTCCGTAACCTGAGGATTCTACCGTGGTGTGGAACAGTAGGGCGACCGGGAACTGAGGGCCAAGCTTTTGTGGCGTTTTTCATTAGGAGTTGTTTTCCGTGCTCGCCTCGCTGGGCAGGCTGGTTGGGGAGCGCAGAGCATGACTGGTCGCATCAGAGACGCTGCTGCCCGTCACTGCTCTGCATTTAGATATGCTTATTTACGAGAATGAGAGGGCCATACCGCCGTTTGTCGGTCGCCAGAGCCTCGTTCGCTGCTCAGCAGGGTGCCCCAAGGGCAGGGAAGGTAATTTGAGTCTCTTGGGTGTTCACCCCTTCAATTCGTACTTAGCAGTGGAAACAGTCTCTACAGAATTGTTTACCATGACCATGGGGAACTACTGGATTTAATTTGATTGCTTAAAGAATTAAACTCGTAGCGCCATTTAGCGTTCTGCACACATTTGAGCGTCGTCGTCCATTCTTTGTCGTAGCACACTGTCGCCACCTCGTTTGCTTGTATTGAGCGCTATGGAAAATAATCAACAAGTCGACGTCGTGTACACCGACTTCTCCAAAGCATTTGATAAGCTAAATCATAACATACTTTTGGAGAAGCTGTGGCGGAGCGGTGTGCACGGCAGCTTGCTTACGTGCATCCCGTCGTATCTTAAAAATCGAAGTCAAGCTGTCTGTTTGAGGGGCTTCTGCTCTGACTTCTTACGCGTACCATCGGGTGTTCCCCAGGGATCTCATTTGGGACCGGTTCTGTTTTCCCTTTATATTTATGACCTCGTGGATCATCTTCCCAATACTAAACAACTACTTTACGCCGATGACACAAAACTATACAGAGTAATAAGCAATGAAAGCGACTGTGTACAAGTTCAGACGGACTTAACAGCTTTGATTGCTTACTGCGTACAAAAGGAATTGCACCTCAATCTAGACAAATGCCATATCATTAGTTTCACTCGCAAAATTAACCCAAAGGCACAACTATTACTTAGGACACCATACGCTTCAACGTGTACGCAGTATACGCGACCTCGGAATATTGATGGACGCAAATTATTCTGATGCTAACTTATTTAGCTTGTTCTCTTGAATTTGTAGCGTGTGTATGTTTATGGTGGTAATTTTTGTATGAAATGGTAAGGTAATCATTTCTTCGTATGTATATTTTTAATTTTTGATATGTAATATTCACTTGATTTGTCACTGTTACAGGATCACATGTATAATAATTTAAAGTTATATGTCATAGTTACGGCACTATAGATCTAAAATATATGTAAGCTATTCTTAAGTAAAAAACTCTGTAAACGACTGTTTGTTGCCTGAAAATAAATAAATAAATAAAGATTGAATCAAAATTCAGCCAATTAGCTTCCTAAAGAATGGCGAACATTCCAGTTAAAGTCAGTGTTTGTAAGTGGCGACACGGCTTACCATCTGTCGCGGTGAGTGCAGACTCAACACAAGGGTTCGAGGTGGCCATAGAATTACTACGTTTTTAATTACAGTAATGGACCGAAGCTCTGACTATAGCTGGTCGGTGTAGTCGGTACAATTGCACGTTCTTGAATGCGCATGAAAAAGAAAAATTATCTATATCAATCTCACTGTCCGTTTAGTCAAGTCCATAACCGTTACTTTCGTTTAACGTATATCCTCATTTTTTCCTTTATATTATTACATATATATTCACTATCTTTCATATAAATGGAAAGAAATAAAATAATCAAAGTAATAAATAATTTATTTTAGCTTTTGGTGTTTGGTCCGTCAGCCCATGGCGGCCTCCAGCTGCTGCAGCATGGGCCCCTTGTTGCGCAGCACCCACTCGTGGCGCTTCCAAGCGGTTTTGTTGGCGGACATCGCGAACTCCGTCTCCGGGAACACCGGCTTGAACTGCACCAGCATGTCCACCCACTGCAACAACCATCTATGTTTATAATTCCATGCACTCGATCAGACGGTTACCGGAATAGGAAATAGTTATATTAATTGCGAGTCCACAATATACATTCGCAGATTCGTTTTTATGGAGAATTTTGTTAAATTGTAAAAGCATTGACAGATACTCGCTTAGTTCTCTGGTGGTGATAGCACCAATATGGGAATCGTAGAGAGGTAGCGAGTCCAAAAGGCCATGAAACATTCCATCGACTTATTCACTGACAGCGTCCCACGATAGATAGATAGAGAATGCATCAGTATGGGACGTCGGGACTACATTGCCAATTCTGAATACTCGTGCAGTCCTATCGTCAATGTACTACCTGCATCCGCATAACATGTGCAAACCACTTAAGCACGCTATGTTCAGTCTCAGTCACAACATACTTATAAATACGGGGTAGGCAGAGACCACCTGGAAGGATCCTGACAAATCTCTCTTGCTTCACTTACGCCCATTAATTTTCTCATGCATGCTCTTCTGTTCTTCACAATACGTACACTCGGCTTGAGAAGAATGTCTCCAATTTGATCTGTATAAGTTCTGTGCGGCCTACCCCGACCAACTCTACCTTTAATTTTGGTTTAATAGATTCCTTTTGTAACTCTCTTTTCATCCATCCATCCATGGAATTTAAAGGGGGCACTCTTTCACCCTAGTGCCCCAAGCCAACCTCACCTTCCCGTGGTGCATCCTGCTGTCTAACTAACGAGGCTCTGGCGACCGACAAATGGCGGTATAATCATTTCGTAATCAAGCGTGGCTAAATTCAACAGACCAGTGACGGCCAGCAGCATCACTGGTGTGAAGAGCTACGATCTGCGCTCACCAACCTGCCTGCCCAGCGTGGTGAGTAAGGGCAATACTGCCAATGAAAAAAGTTAGAAACACATGGCCCCAGTTCCCGATCGCCCTACTATTCCGGCCCACGGCAGGGGTCTCTGTTACGGTAGGGCAGGGGGTGCTAAGAATCCCCGGGTTACGGACAGCTGCCACAAATTGACCCTGGCGACGTACAATGGACGCAGTCTACGGCTGGACGAAAGCCTGGCGCAACTGGAGGTAGAACTGACTAATTTAAGGTGGCATGTTCTGGGGATATCGGAGGTCCGAAGATCTGGTGAGGACACCATTACCCTAGAATCAGGCCATCTGTTCTACTTCCGGGAGGGCGACCAGAAGTCACAGGGTGGCGTAGGTTTTCTCGTCAACAAGGTTCTCCGTGACAACGCGCTGGAGGTTTCGAGTGTGTCGACCCGGGTAGCGTACCTTGTACTGAAACTGACCAAGAGATACTATCTTAAGGTCGAGCAGGTATATGCGCCGACGTCTGCATACTCAGATAGTGAGGTCGAGGTACTTTATGAAGATATCGCCAAGGCGATGCATAACACCACCAAGACCCACTACACCGTTGTCATGGGGGACTTCAATGCCAAAGTGGGAGTGCGCGAATGCGATGAATCGCGTATCGGAGCGCACGGTATTGGATGCAGAAATGTGCACAACTCTGAAGCATTCCAGTTAGAATTACGCAATCGCTTCGAGGCACGGAATACCACGGCAAATATTGGCTTTTTTTCGGCTGGCAACCCGCGTAATAGTTAGACGTATAATATTAGCTCGTAAGGAAATAAATTTAAATATTGATATTTAATGGGCTAAATTGCCTAATTTATAACTAAAAGTGTTTTATAGTGAGTTGGGGCCAATTTACTAAGTACAAAGTGGAATTTAGTTATTGGTAAATAACATAAAACATCAAAAATCTTATACACAAGTTTATGTCGGTAAGTTTTAAATAATTCGTAAAAGAAATTGTGAAAGTGGTCGTTGTTAAATGTTTAAAACCCTATAACTTAACAATTCGCGTGTTATAACGTGTTCGTGGTTGATACTAAACAAATTAATGAACGTTGAATCCCGAAAATTAACCTAAAAGATTAATATAAATCATAACCTCTCATTGCTTAAATCAGTGTTTTCGAGTTTAGTAGTGATTGGTTAGGTTAAACTAACACTTATCTGAGAGTGTGTTAACTTAAATTTGGTGAATGTTTAGTGATTAGAGCACGGAAGAAACTGCTATTTTTTATTTGTAAGGTAGTATATGGTTTGAATGAAATCGTTTCTCGGATCCTTCTGGCTCTGATATTGCATGGCTTAGTCAGTTTGGGAACCGCTAGTACATGATTTCTTGATAAAGAAATATCTATTTAGCCTCCTGTGCCTGAGTCTTGTGGTTTTGGTGCTTGTGGGGTGTGAGAGCTTTGTCTTTGAACTTTTTATACTGTGACTGGGAAATTTGTTCAAGAATGTCTGTAGTAACCCGAAGCAAAACAATTCGTGATTTGGAGACAAGGCTAAGGATGACTTTGAGCGAGTTAAAGGCTAGTAAGGACCTGAATGAGCAGCTTTTAATCGAAAGAGAAGATAGTGAGAAAGAAATCATAGAATTGGTTAGTGGCCATGGTAAATTAAAGACTGAGATGGCTGGCATCCATCAAGATTTAGAAAGTGTTATGAATGAGAGGGATAGATTGCAGAGATTACAGGATTCGACTTCATATTTTGGAGACGAGTATGAGTGCGCTCTGCGTCATATCGGCCAACTTGAAATTGATTTAAGGAATGCACACAAGCGCATAGTGTGCCTTGAGGCGGATAGGGAAGATCAGCTAAAGATATGTAGTGATGTTCAGTACCAACATCTAGTATTAGGGAAAAATAGTAATAAACCTACTCATGTATCTAAAAATATATTAAAAAAACATAGGAAACTAAGTAAGCTGATTAAAAAGACATCAACTAAATTAAAAAATAGGGTTGTAATTAAGAATCACAATAAAGTAATAAACTATGTTAGTAACATGATTGAATATAAGAACAAATTTCAATCATCAATTCAAGATTATAGGGTCCAGTGTCAACTCTTGAATGATAAAATAGATGACCTGCAAAATTCTCTTGTCACAATAAATTATAAATATGAGATTGCACAGACAGAAATAGGAGAACACATTCAGGCAATGGACAAATTACTTTCACTGAGTGCATCAAATGCCATTGCCTTTAATGAGTTGGTCCAAGATGGATGTATGTGTGGTGGCCACTTGAATGATGCGAAAGGAGATGTTTGTACACAGCCTGTGACTGAGACACTTGTGGACTGCTCAGTCACAGAGGTTAAAGGGTGTGAGGAGGTCAGCCTTAGTGGACAGGGATAGTGACGAAATAGGTAGAGGCGTAGGAAGGTACTTGAGGGGCATTATGGATGAGCAAATAGAGAATTGTTGTTACCCAGGGGCATCTTTGCCTCAACTTATTGCCAATATCAATAAAAACAAAAGTGATTGGCACAAAACAATAATCATTTTATGTGGTAGGCGCGGTAATATGAATAAATTTAAACTTATTAAATCAATTAATAACTTATTGACAAACATAAAATACAGATTAATTTTGTGTACTTTACCGTATTCGACATGGTTGCCAACCGAAGAAAATAACATTAGATATAAGCTAAATTGCTGCTTGCATACTATGTGTATGCATAGTAGTAATTTAGACTTCATTGACTTCAATTGTTTAATTAGTAAACAAATTAAGTTTAAAAATAATAATATTTTTTTATCTAGTAGCTGTAAGAGACAGGTAGCAGTATCGCTAAATTATTGTTTACATAGACAAACCAAAATTTTGGTTTCTGACCAGGCCCCTATTGGCCAGAATACCCAATTGGGTAATTGTGACTTTTCCCTGGTGAATGTTCCAGGAAATAATTTAAATTATTAACACAGACAAAAGAGTTAGACTCTGGTATTTTAAACAAAGTGGTAGTAGCACCTGACATCGCTTTGGTGCATCAGAACATGCAAGGTTTGTTAGGTAAAGAGTTGGAGGTTGAACTTTTTTTGGCCTCCTACAGAGTAGGGATTCTTTGTGTGACTGAACATTGGGCGAGGTCCTTTCAATTAATATTTGGCTTTGGAGCCCACAAGGTGGGAAGTTCATTTTGCAGGAACAGTGCCCTTCGTGGGGGCTCCTTAATACTAGTTCATAATAATATTAAATTTAAAGAACGCAGAGATGTAGTTAGCCTTTCAGTTGAGCGAGTAATTGAAATGTCTTGTATTGAGATGGAAAATGTAATCATTTTGTGTGTTTACAGGCCGCCCAATTCTGACTTTATAAAGTTTGCAAAATGTATGGAGGAGGTGCTTATTAAACTTGTTCAGAAATCTAAACGTCTAGTAGTGTGTGGTGACTTCAATGTTAATATACTTGAGGACACTACAATTTGTGTGCACTTTTTAACATTACTTTTAAGTTATAATCTGAGGCACAATTTTAATCAACCAACTAGAGTTACAAGCACATCCTCTACTTGTATTGACAACATTTTTTACTGATTTTAGTGTATCACATACAGAACTAATTTCTAATATTAATTCTGACCACCAGGGTCAGTTGATCAGGTTTAGTTGTTGCCTGGGGGTCCAACCAAGGAATGTTACTTGTGTTCCTGTGACAGATAAATCGCTCGCTTAAATAAGTTCAGACAAACTATTTTGGGGCGTTTCCCTACACACTTAAGAGGAGATACACCAAATAACATGTATGCCTCATTTTTCGACCTTGTTGATTCTGATTATCAGAAAATTTTTAAACCAAAGACTTTTAAAATAGCAGGCAATGGAGCATTCTGTGATTGGGCAACTAGAGGTATCCGTATTAGTAGACAAAGGTTATACGAGCTATATAAGGAAAAATCTGTGAATTATAGCTTAGATTTTATAAACTATGTAAAAAACTATTCTAAGATTTTTAAAAAGGTTTGTGCCCAGGCCAAAAAATTATACTTACAGAAAAAAATAATAAATGCCACAAATGTTGTCAAGGAAACTTGGAACATAATTAAATTTGAAACTAATAAAAATGTCTCTCATATAAAAGAACCTAAACTAATAGTTAATAACAGTGTAATTACAGACCAACTACAGATATCAAATGTATTTCAGGAATATTTCTCCAAAATTCCTATATTAATAACTTCGCCACTAAATTCTTGCTCAGAGACTGCTAGAAATATAATAGAAAATAATGTACCTCATTATAATAGATGTTTTGATTTTAGACAAATCAGCCCGGTTGATATTATCAAGAGTTTTAAATTGCTACAGAAAAAGAAAACTTGTGATCTGTGGGGTCATTCGGTTAAGGTGTATTCTGTCATTATGGATCTGATTGCACCTGACCTGACCATTATTTTTAATCATTGTATAGAATGTGGTGAGTTTCCTGATCAGATGAAATGCAGCAAAATTATCCCATTATTTAAATCTGGTAGTAACACTGGCCCAGCCAAATTATCGTCCAATCTCGGTACTACCAGCAATTAGCAAAATATTTGAAAAACTTATTCTAAATCAACTACTAGCACATTTTAGTCAATATAATATCTTTAATAAACAACAGTTTGGATTTTTAAAGGGTCGATCAACAACCGATGCTGGAGTTGATCTTATGAAATTTATATTTGGGGCCTGGGAGGAAGCAAAGGATGCTCTGGGTGTTTTTTGCGATCTCTCTAAGGCATTCGACTGCGTCGACCACGAAACTCTGATCATGAAGCTGAAGCATTACGGTTTGGGTGATAGGGCACTTGATCTGCTTGTTTGCTACCTGAAGGGAAGGGTCCAAACAGTGGAAATTGGCGGAGCAAGATCTAGTGGCAGCTCGGCTGTTATGGGTGTCCCGCAGGGTTCAATTCTTGGACCCTTCCTTTTCTTGGTATATATTAATGATTTGCCATATTTGACTCAGGGCCGTTGCCACATGGTGTTGTTTGCGGACACCTCTATATTATTTAAAGTTAACCGGGGAAAGGACGAATCGGCATCAGTAAATGAGGTTATTTCGGACGTGGAGCACTGGTTTAGAGTAAATAATCTTGCTTTTAATTCTAATAAAACGAAATGTGTGAGATTTACATTGCCCAATGTTAGAAATTCTAGTACTAACATTGTAATCAATAGTGTGGCATTGGATATTGTTGAATCCACAGCCTTCCTGGGTATCACAATAGACTCAAAATTACAGTTCGGGGGCACATTGGTGGTCTAGCGAAGAGGCTAAGTTCTGCTGCCTACGCGGTAAAAAAAATTAGACACCTGACTGACGTGGACACAGCGAGACTTGTGTATTTTAGTTACTTTCATAGCGTCATGTCATACGGGCTTCTTTTGTGGGGCAATTCTGCCGATATTAATTCAGTATTTGTGCTGCAGAAGAGAGCCATTCGCTCGATCTACCGTATGGGCCCTCGTGAGTCTTTAAGAAATGTGTTTAAGACAATAAATATACTGACTGTGGCTTCTCAATATATATATGATAACTTGGTCCATGTTAAAAAAAAAATAAATGATTACAAACTTGTAAGAGACATGCATAATTGTAACACACGTAATAAAAATAAATTGTATTATAGTGGCTCTAGATTAAAAAGAATAAACAATTCGTTTATGGGCCTGGGCATAAAAATGTATAACAAACTGCCAGAGTCTATAAAGTCCTTACCTCTAGATAAATTTAAAGTTTGCACTAAAGCGACGTTGATCGAGAAGGGCTACTACAAAGTGAAAGACTTTATAAATGATGTTATGTGACGTTTCATTTTTGCGTGGTCATGGCTTCCCGTTCCAGTTCTTATTGGGACTCCCTTAAGTTTGTAGTTAAACACTATTTGTTGAATGTGAAGCTTTGATCATGTTCTAATGAATTATTATTAAGTTTAATGTACACATTGTCTGCAGAGTTTCTTGGCACTTCTTCTCTGCAGAGATTTTTCTTTACGAAGTGCCATTAGTTTTATTAATTTAATTTGATTTATTTTAATAACTAGTGTATATTAATGACATGTTTTTTTTATAAAAAATGTTTTTTTTTTTTTTGACTTTCAATAAGTGATTTTATGATCCTTATATTGAATAAAAAGATTTTCATTTCATTTTCATTGACAAGAACCTCGATGATGTGGTGAGGGTACTTCGCGAAGTGGGTGGAAGGTGCTTCGGGGGAGGGCGAGGCAGCCGAAAGTCTAACTAAGCTCTCAAGCGAAACCCTGGAATTGATTCGGATTCGACGTGAATTGCCAGAGGGAGCTTCGTCAGATACCCAACGTCTCAATAAGACTATCCGAAAATCGGTGAGACGTGACTTCCGAAGCTACAGTGCGCAACTCATTCAGGAGGCCATTGAGCAAAATAAGGGTTCGAAAGACTTCAGTAGTCGAATGGGTACGTCTAATCTGACGAAGCTGAAAACCTCAGAGGGCAGAACTCAAGATTTGACGCCTTCCAGCCACCGGAGCAGGCCGGATTTCGAAAAGGGTTAAGTACCGTAGACCACATCCACACAGTGCGGCGGGTTATACAGAAGTCTCATGAGAATAACCAGCTGCTGTGTCTTGCCTTTGTGGACTACGAGAAGAGAATCCTTGCAGCGATGCCAGGTTGATTGGCGTTATGTGCAGGTGTTGAGGAGCCTATATAGAGAGGCGTCGATATCTGTTCAAGTCCAAAACCAAAAGACAAGTCCTATACAGTTGCTCAGAGGAGTAAGACAGGGGGATGTCATCTCCCCGAAACTGTTCGCGAACGCACTGGAGAACGTCTTCAAAACTCTGGATTGGACTGGGATGGGTATCAATGTCAATGGCAGATACCTCACACACCTCCGCTTCGGTAACGACATTGTCATAATGGCGGGGTCGCTGCAGGATTTGCAAGGAATGTTGCACAGTCTTAACGCTGCCTCACGGTCGGTCGGTCTCCGGATGAACTTGGACAAGACGAAAGTCATGTTCAATGAACTCGTTGTCCCGGGGCCGATCACGAACAGTGGAGAAACGCTCGAAGTGGTCCAGGAATATGTCTACCTGGGCCAGGTTCTGCAAATGGGTAGGGACAGCTTTGAGGGTGAAATTTCCAGAAGAGTGCAGCTGGGCTGGGCAGCATTCGGGAAGCTGTGTCATATCTTCTCGTCGCCACTTACCGCAGTGTCTTAAGACCAGGGTTTTTAATCGGTCGGGCTGGCTCACCGATTACATGTCGCTCAACGAGCAATGGAGCGTTCGATGCTGGGTATCTCGTTAAGGGACAGAGTCCGGAACGAGATTATCCGGCAGAGAACCAAGGTCGTAGACATTGTCTATCGATGTTGCAAGCTGAAGTGGCAGTGCGCCGGTCACGTCTGTCGCAGAACCGACGACCGTTGGAGCAAAGCGGTTCTCGAATGGCGACCGCGTCTCGATAAACGTAGTGTAGGGACGCCACCCTGCCAGATAGACCGATGACCTGAAAAGGGTCGCTGGTAGTAGTTGGCTGAGGGCCACAAGTGATCGCGTTTTGTTGCGTTACCTTGGGGAGGCCTACATCCAGCAGTATACTGTCATAGGCTGATTGATTGATTGATTTCATCCATGCGCTCCATGTGCCCAAACCATCGTAACATACTTTTATCAATTTTCGTCTCTACATCTTTCAAACCACAACGTTCACGAATAACACTATTCCGTACCCAAATATACAATCTTACATTACACATTTTCCTGAGGAACCTCATCTCTACCGCATTAATTCTACTTTCATGATTCTCCTGCCAAACCCAGCACTCACTGCCATACGTATTGTCACAAAATCTTCTTTTGAACCGCAACCATATATTATCTCACTATTCTTTACTGTAATATTCACATATTACACTAATTGGGTGTATTTAAGATATTCGAGGCTCTGGCAACCGACATTGTTATACACCGATGGGGTATATCAATTTTCATTCGGGCGGCAGCGTCACTGGTGCGATAAGCTATGCTCTGCACTCACCAACGAGCCTGCCCAAAATGAGGTGAGGATGGGCAAAACCCTCAATGGAAAACCTCACAAAGGTTGGTCCCCAGTTTCCAGTCACCTACTATTCCGGAAGACGGCATAGGTCTCGGATACGGTAGGGGTCGGAAGTGCTTAGAACGCCCGGGTTAAGAACGGCCATACACAATACCACCAAGAGCCACTACAGCGTTATTGTTGCCGTTGAGGGACTTCAATGCTATAGTGGGAGTGGGCCAATGTGATGAGTCGCGTATCGGAGAGCACGGATTCAGACTGAGGAACGCTGGAGGGCAAATGCTGGTCAATTTCCGGGACAAAGAGGAGCTGTTCTGAACGAACACATTATTTAGGAAGAAGACCCATAGGAAGGGAACGTGGCAGAGTCCAGATGGTGGGACGAAGAATAAATCGACTTTCATCATAGCAGACAAGAAAGCACGTATACGTGGATATCTCAGTGGTCAACAGGTTCGAAACCGGCAGCGACCACCGACTAGTGAGAGGCATCCTGAGTATTGACTTCAAAGCTAAGAAAAATCGTTTTAAGCGATCCGTTCTTCGCCCAACGATGCTCGATCCGCGCCCGTTTTAGAAGCGTTTTCAGTAAGTTTTTACTTACGCGTTCGCTTCGATGCATTGAAGACCGCGGCAAATGTTGACACAAACATCGATGATGATGTAGTAAGGGTTCTTTGTGAAGTAAGTGCGAAACACTTCAAGGCAGGCCGAGGCAGCCGAAAACCTGAGCTCTCAAGTGAAACCCTGGCATTGATACCCCGGATCGGACCGGACCCGATACCCCGGATTCGACGCACAATGCCTGAGGGGGCTTTTGTCAGAAGCCTAACGTCTCAACAAGACTCACCTGAAAATCGGTGAGACGTGACCTCCGAAGCTTAAATGTGCAAATCATCCAAAAGCCACTGAGCTAACAGTCTTTAATAAAAGAATCGGTAGCTCTAGTCTGACGAAGCTGAAAACTTCAGAGGGTAAGACCGTCACCTCAGTTCCAGGGATTCGTGTCGAGGTTGAGGGCTCACGCTCGTTTATACGCCTCGGCATGCAACGAGGTATTAATAATATAATAAAAAGTGTTTATTTACAGGCCACAAAAACATACAAATACAAATCGTTTACAATAAAAAGAACTTACAAACTAAGGGGTATGACTTGTGCATGTTATTGTCGCAGCAAAAGGGTTCTAACTCAGCTGGGTATGTTGCGTCTGGTGACAAACGCAACGCTGGTTTTATGTCAGAACCACTGGAGAGCAACGTTTATATTTTAAAGGAAAATGGTTAAATAGCGTGCTACGTAAATAAACAGTATAAATATATACATAGATATAAGATATGATAACGTGTGTGGATAGCAAATGCAAAGATTTAAAAACGGAATTTATTCTATAATAAGGTTTAGTATAAGTAATATAGATCTATTTATATAATATTAAAATTGATATATTATGTATTATAAATTAAGTGTCCGAGGGGCAATAGAAGGAGCACCCGCCTCCTCTTGCTGGCAGAGCAAATGTTCCCGGAGATATCGTTTAAATTTTGGTTTAGAGGATAATTGTCTTATGGGTGGGGGAATATTGTTCCAACATTTGGAGGCGGCATACCTAAAAGCTCCCCTGAAAGCGGTGGTGCGATGGCGAGGCAGAACAAGCGGTGGTACACAAGCACGAGTCGATTTATCTTGCTGGGATCGCCATGTCAGTTTCCTAAATAAATATTGCGGTTGTTTGTTTTGAATAATGTCAAAAAGTAAGCAACTGAGTAGCAGTTTTTGTCGAGATTCAATATTTAATATGTCAGAATTATTTAGGTACCGTGAAACATGGGTTCGGGGTGGGATGGGAAAACAGTACCGGGCGCACGCATTTTGTACACGTTGTAAAAGTCTACGCGTTTTCTTATAAAGATATTAGTACGCCACTACACTGACCATCTCCCACTAGTGGACGCAGACGAGATTGCGAGTGCTCTCGGACAACTTAGTAACAGGAAGGCCCCCGTGGAAGATGGAATGACCTCTGAGCTTCTTAGGGCCAGAGGAGCTCCACTCCTGGAGACGCTCAAGGATTTGATGAAAGCCAATGGGACTACCCGGGAGGCGGGGAGTGCGCACGTGGTGGCCTTCTTCTTATATATAGGGATGTAGAATCCACTGTGTCCTGAAAAGAGGAAGCTTCCTACCTGGGCAGGTGTTCGTTAAAGCTTATGGCCTGAGTTGGAAATTTGTATATATCTTGTTTCCTTTAAATATTACAATTGCGCGTTCTAGGATATTGAATTTTATAATTATTATTTTTACTGTTTTTGTTTGAACTAATTGCAACTTTCTCTCTGCGTATGGCGCTCTCAAGGTCACCACAGGGAGATAACAATAATATTGCTAAGTACATTTAAGACTTGTGTTAAGTCTACTAGTCAACGTTTATTTAAGAAATATATACTTATTATAGATAGATAAATACATATATAACATATGTTGTAATTAACGAGCTGACCCGAAAGCAGAAACAAAGCGTAGTTCTTAATTCTGCCTCTATCGAGATTCAAAGCCGGGACCTCACGGTTAGCGTTCAGTAGGTTACGCCACGGAGGTCGTCGAGATAAAATCCTATTGAAATTAAAGTTTTTATTTTTATCAAAATCGGTGACAGGGTTCAAAGATCAAATCTTCGTATGTCTTATAGTTTCAGACTTTCCCATACTGACCGATTTGAATGTGCCACCCTGTATATTCGGGTCACTAATTATGTATATCTTTACTATTACAATATGGTTTCATTGTTATTTCTTTATGAAAATATCATATAACTCTAACAGAAAATTTAAATAATAAGTAAATTTTAGGACTATTCAATATGAACGAACCTTAACAATAATAAAGGCCTCTCTCACTCTTTCAATATTGGAAATGTGCGAGAGATATACTCAGTACTCGTTTGTTAAAATAAGACAAAAAAATATGGGAAATAACAGTATGAAGAGAGATTATAACGAATACTAATCGGTAGTAACACAAAGATAGGTAAAATTTCATGTGAGCCAAAATGGGCTCACTGGCTTTGAGCCATCGCGAGAGATGTTTAGATTGCCTCAGGATGTTTTTCCTCACCGAACGTCACCTTTATCTGGCGTAGCATGCTTGTACGCACATGTGAGGCATTTATGCACATGCATACATTCACACCTCGACCGTTGCCTACATAGGGGTGGATGCAGATCACGGGTCCCAACTCCTCTCGCTTCCGATAAACGACTTTCACTTCAATTCATCTATAACCCTCCTCATGCACACTCGGCGGTTATTGGTACTTGTAACGTCTTTCTTTTTCAATATGTCGTCTATCTCACTGTCATAAGTGTTATTGGCCCGAGCCCTACCAAACCGTCGAAGCATGCTTTGCTTTCCTTATACACTACATGTGTGCAGGTAAGTGTTCCTTGAGTCACCTGATCCAACTGCGACACCTGCAGATTCATGGCGATGTGGTGGAAGATGGTCCCCAGTTTGAACCTAGCGCCGATGCTGCCAATGGGAAAAAACAATACATGTATTTAACTGTATTTCATTCCTTAATACATAAAATGCAATCTGTGTACGGATATGAGATATGTAGTCCAGCGTGTCTGATTGGGGATCCTACGAATTAGCTCAAATTGACTGCAACTTGTAGTGAGCGTCTACTTTAAATAAATGTATATTTAAGACGCATCATTATTTGGGATGCAAGGGGGCACTCTATCACCCTAGTGCCCCAAGCCAACCTCACCTGCCCGGTGTGGATCCCGATGTCTAGCGAACGAGGCTCTGGCGGCTGACAAATGGCTGTATAACAATTTAGATATCAAGCGTAGCTAAATATAAGACCAGTGACGGGCATCAGCGTCACTAGTGCGAAGAGCGTTCTGCACAGACCAATCCGCCAGCCCAGCGCGCTGACCTAGGGGTATACCCCTACATGGAAAAACCCAAAAACACATGGCCCCAGTTCCAGGTCGTCCTACTATTCCGACCCACGGCAGGGGCCTCGGTTTCGGTAGGGCAAGGGGTGCTAAGATTCTCCGGGTTACGGACAGCTGCGACAAATTGACCCTGGCGACGTACAAGCCTGGCGCAACTGGAAGTAGAACTGATTAATATAAGGTGGCATGTTCTAGGAATATCAGAGGAGGAGCTTCAAATACCCAACGTCTCAAGAAGACTATCCGAAGCACGTCATTGAGCAAATTCGGCGGTCGAAAGTCTTTAAGAATAGAATGGTAAGCACTAATCCGACGAAGCTGAAAACCTCAGAGGGCAAGGCCGTCACTTCAATTCCAGGGATTCTTGCCGAGGTTGAGAGCTGTTACGGCCGACTATACACCTCGCATGCCCAGAAGCCTCAACCCGATGCGAAGGACCAAAAAGCTACATTGGTGCGTCACTTCACGGACGATCTCCCGCTCGTCGACGCAGACGTAATGGGAAGGCTCCCGGCAAAGACGGAATTACCTCTGAGCTTCTAAAGGCGGGAGAGCTCCAGTCCTGTAGAAGTCCATCTATGCAAATCCATCTTGGCTAATGGGACAACGGCCAACGGCGACAGCGTGGATACCGTGATGGCCATGTTCTTCAAGAAGGGAGACAATCAATCAATCAATCAATCAGCCCTATGACAGTCCACTGCTGGACGTAGGCCTCCCCAAGGCAACGCCACAAAACACGATCACTCGCGGCCCTCAGCCAACCACTACCAGCGACCTTTTTCAGGTCATCAGTCCACCTGGCAGGGGGGCGTCCTACACTACGTTTACCCGAGACGCGGTCGCCATTCGAGAACCGCCTTGCTCCAACGGTCGTCGGTTCTGCGACAGACGTGACCGGCCCACTGCCACTTCAGCTTGCAACATCGATAGACAATGTCTACGACATTGGTTCTCTGCCGGATAATCTCGTTCCGGACTCTGTCCCTTAACGAGATACCCAGCATCGAACGTTCCATTGCTCGCTGAGCGACATGTAATCGGTGAGCCAGCCCGACCGTCATGTTCCACGTCTCGGCACCGTACGTCATTACAGGTAGGACGCACTGATTAAAAACCCTGGTCTTAAGACACTGCGGTAGTGGCGACGAGAAGATATGACGCAACTTCCCGAATGCTGCCCAGCCCAGCTGCACTCTTCTGGAAATCTCACGCTCGAAGCTGTCCCTACCCATTTGCAGAGCCTGGCCCAGGTAAACATATTCCTGGACCACTTCGAGCGCCTCTCCACTGATCGTGATCGGCCCCGGGACAACGAGTTCGTTGAACATGACTTTCGTCTTGTCCAAGTTCATCCGGAGACCGACCGACCGTGAGGCAGCGTTAAGACTGTGCAGCATTCCCTGCAAATCCTGCAGCGACTCCGCCATTACGACGATGTCGTCAGCGAAGCGGAGGTGTGTGAGGTATCTGCCATTGACATTGATACCCATCCCAGTCCAATCCAGAGTTTTGAAGACGTCCTCCAGTGCGTTCGTGAACAGTTTCGGGGATATGACATCCCCCTGTCTCACTCCTCTGAGCAACTGTATAGGACTTGTCAACAAGTGTTGTTGTTGAGACAAGACCCTTTTAAATAATTATAGGCCTATCGCGCTCCTAAACCACGTCTAAAAATTGTTCTCGAGAGTGCTCACAAATCGTCTGGCCTCAAGATTTGACGCCTTCCATCCGCCGGAGCAGGCCGGATTTGAAAAATTTGAGTACCGTAGGCTGCATTCACAGAGTTCGGCAGGTTATACAGAACTCCCATGAGTATTACCAGCCGCTGTGACTTGCCTTTGTGGCCTACGAGAAGGCCTTCGACTCCATCGAGATCTGGGTTATTGTGGAATCCATGCAGCAGTGCTAGGTCGATTGGCGTTATGTGCAGGTGTTGAGGAGCCTATACAGCATGGCATCAATATCTGTTCAAGTCCAAAAGAAAAAGACGAGTCCTATACAGTTGGTCAGAGGAGTGAGACAGGGGGATGTCGTCTCCCCGAAACTGATTACAAACGCAGTGAGCGACGTCTTCAAGACTCTGGATTGGACTGGGATTGGTATCAATATCTGACGCTGACGATATCGTCACAATGACGGAGGCGCTGCAGGATTTGCAGGGAATGCTGCAGTTTTAACGCTGCCTCACGGTCGGTCTCCGCATGAACTTGGACTAGACGAAAGTCATGTCCAACGAACACGTTGTTACGGAGCCGATTACGATCAGTGGAGAAGCGCTCGAGAGCGCTAGGAGTGGAATATGTGTAAGGAATATGTCTATCTGAGCCAAATTTTGCAAATAGGTCGGGACAGACAAAAACAAATAACAAACGCGTTCACGACCATTAACCCTTGCGGGGTAGTCAGAGGTTCAGGTTTCCATCTCCACAATTGCGAAGGTAGTAATTCCATGGACACCTCGAACCAACGTGTTGACCAGATAGTCAGTACTCAATGTGACAGGTGGTCAGCCATGTCGCCATTTACAAGCACTAACTTTTACGTAGGTAGGTTTCCTCACGATGTTTTCCCTCACCGTATAATTCGATGCATTCCGTAATGTGTTTTTATTACGAAAATGTACATAGAAATTCATTAGAATTCATTTTCATTCCTATATGCTCAAGCGGGATTTGAACCCTGTACCCACTGATACGGAGCCAAACCCCAAACAACTGAGCTACGTCGAATTATATATGGGTAGGGACAGCTTCGAGAACTGTGCAGCTAGGCAGCATTCGGGACACTGCGTCATGCCTTCTCGTCGCCACTATCGCAATGTCTTAGGACCAGATTTTTCGATCAGTTTTCGAGACGTGTGACATAACAGTCGGGCTGGCTCACCGATTACATGTCGCTCAGCGAGCACTGGAACGTTCGATGCTGGGTATCTAGTTAAGGGACAGAGTCCAAAAGGACATTATCCGGCAGAGAACCAAAGTCTTAGACATAGACAATGTTGCAAGCTAAAGTGGCAGTGAGCTGGCCAAGGCTGTCATAGAATCGACGACTGTTGAAGCAAAGTTGTTCTCGAATGGCGGGCCGCGTCTCGGTATACGTAGTGCAGGACGCCTCCCTCTAGGTAGACCGATGGCTTGAAACGTCTTTTGTGTGACGTGAATTCGTGTTTTGTGACGTAACCTTGGAGAGGCCTACGTCCAGCAGTGAACTGAGATAGGCAAATTAATTGATGGATTGATAAGACACAGAATCATATTACCATCAACATGCATGACAAATGCATAAGAAAACTTAGCTTCCATGGTACATACTCCGGGGTTCGAAGCCTCTTGATGCAGAGTCAAGCCCCGTCAAGGACTGAACCACATCAAAATACTACTCATTCAGACATGGCAGTTATAGGTTCTTATTGTTAGGTCTCGTGCTAGCCTGGGAAGTAAAAACTAACTAGCTGCCGTTCTTTCAGACATGTCGAAGGTGGCGATTAGGGGCGAGGGGTAAATGGAATGCATTGGGCGATGGCCTGGCAGTGTATATGTATGTATGAAGATAATAAGTAAACTCACGCTTCGACGAACTTGGCGGGGTTCTTGTTGATGTAGTCCATGAGGAACTTGGCGTTGCCTGGCGCGTGTTGCACGTAAAGGACGCACAGGACGAGACGGTGTGTTACGAAATCGTATTCAGTTAAGATCGTGTCAAGCACCCTGCAACACATTTACAACATATTATATATTAAAAAAGATGCACTTCTTCTAATCCAACTGACCAAGAAGTTCGTCTCGTGTAGGAAAGTACATAACACGATCTTCTTGGTCATTTTTTAGCATGAATCTAGGGGATGTCATATGGAATATTAGTGAAAGGTTGCTAGCCCATGGCTCTATAGATTCCTTTGACCCTTAGTCCCTTAGACGCCTTCTACGAGATGCCGGGAAGAAGTTGCCATTCTTCTGCATCAACAGAAATCTAGGAGCTACACGTTGTGCATATGGCTCCACATGGGGTGTGACGATATGGGGTGTATCGCTGGGCTGTTATTGCGCCTTAGCTTAAGATGAAGATCAAGTTCAGTTGTGCCAGTTAGAGTTATTCCTGCCCGTACCGTTACATTGAGACATCCAAATAGTAGTCTTTTGTGTATATAGGCATCTGAAAAACGCTCTCATTGTCGTCTCCACATGCGTCATCATCACTATAAAACTTCATTTTAAAAACCACTTAAGCTTCGAATGTAATTAATTGAATAAAGCATCATGATTGCTAAAAAGTGATTTTTTTTGTTTGAATTAAGAATTCTAACAGTTTATTTTATTTTGATATAAAAATATAGATCCAGTATTCAATTTGGCGCCCTATCACCCCGGGACTGTTAAAGTGGGCGCACCGACGAAGAATGAAGCCCAGCCAACTTCCTCAGAAAAACGTCATTATCGACCGTGTCGAAGGCCTTCCTGTAATCAAAATACGCCACATCCACCAGCCCACTAGCGTCCACCCTAGGAGCCACGCAGTTCATGAAGTACATGAGGTTGGTGGCCACGCTGTGCGCCGGCCTGAACGTTGACAAAATAGCCACCGGCCTGTAGCTCAAGGCACACGTCGCCGGCCCGCCCTTCTGTATCGGCACGACCATGGAGAGCTTCCAGCATTCTGGACATGTTTGGTGAATGAGCAGCAAGTTGAAAACGTAAAGGAGCGGGCGCGTAAAGGCGAGCGCGAACTTGGGTCGCTCTCTAAGCCACGCTCCAATCGTGTCTGATAGGCACGAAACGCGTTGTCAATACTCACCTTAAGCTGCGCCCTACACCGAGAAAAAGCATCTTAATCGGCCGCAGTACCGGAGCGCTTAAGCCGCCTATGGAGTATTGACTTCTCTTTCACGGCGCGTACTATGTTCACGGCAAACCATTCGGGATACTCGCGCCTTACGCCTGGCCTAGGCCGCCCCCTCGCTGGGCACTACTTTGTCATAAAGGTAATCCAATGCGCCCATGGGGTCTTTAACTCCATACAAGCTCGACCACTCCGCCCTGGCTATACACGAATAAAGATCCGCGAAATTGCACTTATTAAAATTCCATGCGCCGAGCTCAGTAAGTAGAAGTTCCCACACGCCGCCCGTTTCAGGCAATCCTAATGGGTGTGGCCGCACCGACTGGCGGCGCTCTCGCGAACGCGCACTAGGCAGTCGCACACGCAACGGCGGGTGGTGTGGGTCTATGTCTAGCAACGGCAGTGCCGCCTCGGCCACCGCGACGCCCGGCATGTCCGAGAGCACCACATCCAGCCGGCGGCTGTTCACCTTGGATATTCCATTTAACTCATTCGACACCGCGCCATTTTTCAGCGTCTACCTAGCGGAGCCGCCATACAAACGGTCATGAATACGCTAGGCGTGTCCGCGGCTCTGCGAATTAGAAAAAATGAACGCGTTGTGCGTGTCCACTGGCTCTACGCGAAGTTTAACGTTTCTAAATTCGTTATTAATACATTGTGGTAGTTTATTTCCTTAGTTCTGTTTGTGCAACGAAAGAGATAAGGTTGTGGCAACAGAATAGTGATTTTAAACTAGTGTACGAGATGAATTAATAATAATCATAAAAGCGTTTATTTACAGTCACAAAAACATACACAATACAAAACGTTTACAATTGAAACTTACAAACTAGAGGATAAAACTTGTGCATGTTATTGTCGCAGCAAAAGGGTTCCAACTCAGCTGGGTATGTTGCGTTTGATAGCAAATGCAACGCTGGTCTTATGTCGGAACCATTGGAGGGCAACGTTTATATTATGAAGAATAGTGAAATAGTGTATAAATTAAATATTCAAAATAAATACATATGAAATGCAACTAAGATATGAAAACCGATAAACATTCTATAATATGGTTACTTAAAAATATTATAAATATATTTATATAGATAATTTATAATTAATATATACAATGTATTATAATAAAGTCAAGTGGCAGCACGAAATCAGTGGCTAGTACGACGCAACAGAAGGAGCAGCCGCCTCCCTTTACTGGCAGAGCAAATGATCCCGGACAGAACGTTTGAATTTCGCTCTAGACGTCAGTTTTCTGATTGGTGGAGGAATATTGTTCCAACATTTGGAGGCGGCGTACTTAAAAGCTCCTCTGAAAGCGGTGGTGCGATGGCGAGGCAGAACAAGCGGTGGTACACAATCACGGGTCGATTTTTGTTGCTGGGATCGCCACGTCAGTTTATTAAATAAATATTTCGGTTGTTTGTTATGAATAATGGCAAAAAGTAAGCAACTAAGTAGAAGTTTTTGTCGTGATTCAATATTAAGTATGAGTATTATCGAGGTACGGTAAACATGGGTTCGGGGCGGAATGGGAAAACAATACCGGGCGCACGCATTTTGTACACGTTGTAAAAGCCTACGAGATTTTTTATAGAGGCACGGACCGTACGCTGCCAAAGCATAATTTAGCTTTGACAAAACCAACGCTTCACATAGCTTTATTCTCATGTCCACAATTAAAAACGCGCGGCTTTGGTATAAAACCCTTAAGCGATAGAAACATGCAAACACCAGCTGCGAGACGTGTCTCTCAAAACGCATCCCACTATCCACCACGACGCCCAGGCTTCGAGCCTCCTCAACCCTGTCAATGACAACATCGTCAATAATAATACCTGATCGTCGGGAAACAACTCCGGACACCATTCGCTGGCTGCCCAGCACGATGTACTTAGTCTTTGAAGGGTTGAGAACGAAGCAGTTGTCAACCGACCAGTCATATACTCGTTTCAAGTCGTCATTAAGTGCTCCTATAGCAGAGTCAAAGTTATTTATTTATTCTTTCTTCCTCAAACGTCGATTATTACAGGTTTAACCTAAAATATAAAAAAACTTTTAACTAATTTCTTATTATACATCACTCTAATAACTAATTAATTATATATAATCCTACTGTTTTGAATTCGCTCAGAGCACACGAGAACAGGTCCATTTCCTCAGCCATGAGGTTGAGAACCCGAATGACACGGGACAGTGGCGCATCGCGCTGCAACCGGGTTCGCCCTCCTGGATCCACAAGCAGACGAGGCCTACGCCGCCGCTCCACATACCCCCGCGGGACACAGAGGCCCAACAGACACAATACATCCGCGTGGTGCACCCTACCTATGAGCACCTTGAACACGTATGTCACCAGAGTCATCGTCCTCCTAACTCTCAGCT